>LGRX02009110.1:0-23114 GCA_001247695.2 Cymbomonas tetramitiformis
TGTAGGAATTCGAGAGTTTCGTTTACACAAAAGCGATCATAAACTTTCATTATCAAAAGATATACCAGTTCGCAGCTCGAAACGCCACGAACATTTACGCGCCATCATTACTGATTGGGCGATCTTATGTGAAAGTTCACAAAACAGAGTCCTACGTGTCACTGTCGTGTTCATACCGACCGCCGTGACACTCTTGAGTACAGATGAACTCATTACGCACTTCCCGATGGTCATCAGTGATCTGACGGCCACGAGTAGTTCAGCAGATCTACAGATCTAGATCTAAGGGTTCCATAGGGTTTCTTTAGGGTTTCTTCAGGGTTTGATCATCCTGACTAATGTACAAGGTCTAGATAGTTATTCTTTACACCAAACTGATCAGCAGGCACTTGCCGATTCCAATTCAGGGGGCAGCGTCAAAATGCAAGCGACAGATAACGTTTCCTGCTCAACATGGATCGAGAAATTATGCCCAACTTGGGAGCGGTCTCTCCAGGACCGGTCACGGATGAACAACAGTTCCTGAAGAGCCCGCGTGGGGAAAATAACGCCTTGGAATCGCAACGGACTCCCGCCACCGCGACAACCAGCGCGTGGTTAACTCCTATGCTGGCACTTACTCCGTTTTCACAATAAACAATAATGGCGTTAATCCCCACCCGTGTTTATATGCTTCTTTAACCCCCTCAGGATTCAGTTATGGCAGCACCGAGTTTTCCAATGACAGCGGGCAGCATGGGACTCGCACGGGAAGTCCGGTTGTGTCCCACAGCATGCCCATCAGCCGTCGTGCAGCGGCAGCCTCAAGGTCTCCCTACACCCGTGTGATCAATGGCATTGACGTAAACCCAAACCCTAACACAAATCGGCCGAAAATCGCGTGCAAACCGGCAAGCCGAAAACTCCTACCCACCCGCCACCGCAACAACCGGTGGGCGTGCAAAGCAATTTTCCAGCACGTTGTGGCAGCAGTGGACGTGCGAAGCCGGCGGGAGGGGCGAGGTTCGCACCTCTTCAGGCCGGCTCTGCTCCAGCCAAACGCGTCGTGCAATATCTCTGCGGCCTGGGTCAGCCATGCTGTTTCCTGCTGAGATTTGACAGCCTATTTGGGCAGGGAGGCAACCCGCAAACCGCGTCACGCGCGGCTCCCAGGGCCCTCACTGAAGGAGGCGCTGAGAAGCGAGCGCGTTAGGGCTGATTGTTAGCAGCGAAGTCGCACCTGAGTTTCAAAAATTCGCACTGCGAGGGAGGGCGTTGCGCTTAAGTCGTCGTATTTCGGAAGTGACACTCCAGAACGTTTGGCGCTGAGGTGCAAAGCCGAGTGCACCCCTCGTTAGCAACACGGCGTAGCCCAAAAGTTTTGACCCATGAGGTCAGTGCACACATGGACTCCTCAGAGTGACACGCGGCGACGCTGTGTTTCATGCACACACGGACGACGATCGACCTCTGTAGGCGTCTATGTGAGCAGGGGCTACCGCAAACAAACGGGGAGCTTCAGTGTCACTGTTTGGGCGACCGACAACTTTGACCGACAACTTTGCACTCCAGCGACCAACCTTGACCGACAACGCGCACTCCAGCGACCAACTTTGACCGACAACGCGCACTCCAGCGACCAACTTTGACCGACAACACGCACTCCAGCGACCAACTTTGACCAACAACTTTGTACTCCAGCGACCAACTTTGAGTGCGGACCACACACATGAAGTTGAGTGCGGACCACACACATGAAGTTGAGTTAGCTGGGCACCCAACAATTGAATAGCTGTTATGGGCGTGTGAAAGTCCCTCCTGCGCCTGGCAAGAAAGCCACTCTTGAGTCGGTGCTAAGGGTCGGCGATAAACCCGGCGACTTCGGCTCGAAATCCACAACACGCGATGGTGTGAGGTTAGTGCTCGTAGTACAGACAGGCGACAAGCTAGTTCATTTTTATAGCAACTACCGTGAAACGCCTACAGAGGAGAGTGGGGACCCTGTGGCTGGAGTCGCCGAGTACACCCCTCGTTCGCAACACAGCGTAGCCCAAGAGTTTGACCCATGAGTTTAGTGCACACATGGAAACCACAGGGTGACACGGCGACGTTTTGTGCTTCAAGGTCAACCGTACCGCTGTCGGAGGGAGATCGTTGAAGACATTTCTTACAGTCCGCCATCGGAATACCTCATGGTTATGAAAGCGTCTCGCTTATAATAAGGTGCAGAGCGTCGTTCTATCTACGCACGTGGGTCAAGTATTGCCCCCTCTCACGATTCCATGTGTGAGGGCAAACCGGGTGAAAATGCTATATCTGAAACACGGCCACGCGTGTATTGGAGGGAAGTTGAGCTGAGTTCATCACCATAGACCTCAAAAGACTGCAACGCGCAACGGTCTAGAAATACAGATATTTCACAGCTACCACGCCGGAAGATGAAGATTGAACACCTCGGATGGGTGAAAGAAACTCGTCAAGACGAATAGATCAGACTTGCTCCCACGAGATGAAGAGAATCCAGACTGTCGTCTGGTAGACTGTCGTCTGGTTGTTGGTACCAATTGAAAACAGCGACCAACTTTGAGTGCGGACCACACACATGAAGTTGAGTGCGGACCACACACATGAAGTTGAGTTAGCTGGGCACCCAACAATTGAATAGCTGTTATGGGCGTGTGAAAGTCCCTCCTGCGCCTGGCAAGAAAGCCACTCTTGAGTCGGTGCTAAGGGTCGGCGATAAACCCGGCGACTTCGGCTCGAAATCCACAACATGCGTTGGTGTGAGTTTAGTGCTCGTAGTACAGACAGGCGACAAGCTAGTTCATTTTTCTAGCAACTACCGTGAAACGCCTACAGAGGAGAATGGGGACACTGTGGCTGGAGTCGCCGAGTACACCCCTCGTTCGCAACACAACGTAGCCCAAGAGTTTGACCCATGAGTTTAGTGCACACATGGAAACCACAGGGTGACACGGCGACGTTTTGTGCTTCAAGGTCAACCGTACCGCTGTCGGAGGGAGATCGTTGAAGACATTTCTTACAGTCCGCCATCGGAATACCTCATGGTTATGAAAGCGTCTCGCTTATAATAAGGTGCAGAGCGTCGTTCTATCTACGCACGTGGGTCAAGTATTGCCCCCCCTCACGATTCCATGTGTGAGGGCAAACCGGGTGAAAATGCTATATCTGAAACACGGCCACGCGTGTATTGGAGGGAAGTTGAGCTGAGTTCATCACCATAGACCTCAAAAGACTGCAGCGCGCAACGGTCTAGAAATACAGATATTTCACAGCTACCACGCCGGAAGATGAAGATTGAACACCTCGGATGGGTGAAAGAAACTCGTCAAGACGAATAGATCAGACTTGCTCCCACGAGATGAAGAGAATCCAGACTGTCGTCTGGTAGACTGTCGTCTGGTTGTTGGTACCAATTGAAAACAGCGACCAACTTTGAGTGCGGACCACACACATGAAGTTGAGTGCGGACCACACACATGAAGTTGAGTTAGCTGGGCACCCAACAATTGAATAGCTGTTATGGGCGTGTGAAAGTCCCTCCTGCGCCTGGCAAGAAAGCCACTCTTGAGTCGGTGCTAAGGGTCGGCGATAAACCCGGCGACTTCGGCTCGAAATCCACAACATGCGTTGGTGTGAGTTTAGTGCTCGTAGTACAGACAGGCGACAAGCTAGTTCATTTTTCTAGCAACTACCGTGAAACGCCTACAGAGGAGAATGGGGACACTGTGGCTGGAGTCGCCGAGTACACCCCTCGTTCGCAACACAACGTAGCCCAAGAGTTTGACCCATGAGTTTAGTGCACACATGGAAACCACAGGGTGACACGGCGACGTTTTGTGCTTCAAGGTCAACCGTACCGCTGTCGGAGGGAGATCGTTGAAGACATTTCTTACAGTCCGCCATCGGAATACCTCATGGTTATGAAAGCGTCTCGCTTATAATAAGGTGCAGAGCGTCGTTCTATCTACGCACGTGGGTCAAGTATTGCCCCCCCTCACGATTCCATGTGTGAGGGCAAACCGGGTGAAAATGCTATATCTGAAACACGGCCACGCGTGTATTGGAGGGAAGTTGAGCTGAGTTCATCACCATAGACCTCAAAAGACTGCAGCGCGCAACGGTCTAGAAATACAGATATTTCACAGCTACCACGCCGGAAGATGAAGATTGAACACCTCGGATGGGTGAAAGAAACTCGTCAAGACGAATAGATCAGAGTTGCTCCCACGAGATGAAGAGAATCCAGACTGTCGTCTGGTAGACTGTCGTCTGGTTGTTGGTACCAATTGAAAACGAATTCAAACGATACACTCATACAGTTCTGTAGCGCTTCAATTTCAACAAGGGTAAGGTCTGATCCCAATTACAACACATCACAACCGGGTCATGTCACGGGCATTTAGGAACCGGTTTAGAGAACTGGCCGAGACCTTCACGAGTACGGAAGGGTTCCGAACGCTACGATCGATACCGTCGCGTGGAGGTGGTCAGACACGCGGCCAACTAGAGAACTACGCGCACCCTACCCTTAAACCCCTCGCCTGTTGCTGTCTATGTCTCACGTCAGCACTCACTCGACTGTGACACTAACACTGTCACAGGGGTCACTATACACACCCCCTCGCCTGTTCGCTGTTGCTGTCTCAGCACTCACTCGACTGTGACACTACTTGTGAAATTTCTAATTTGCAAATTCGAAATTGGCCCACATCGACGTGTGAAATTTGCAAATTTCACACGTCTCTCGTCTGTGAAATTTGCAAATTTCACATGCTCGAAGCTGTGACATTTCAACACGTGGAACTGGCGGTCGTGGTTGGATCGATTTGCCAAACCGCATACGAAATTATGAATCTGAATGTTTTTCGTTTTCTTTCCTCCATCGAATGTTCGTCTCAACCGATGAGGTCGGATGCGTTCCACTGCAAATGGATAGTTCTGGTACTTTATGAAGCATTACTGTAAAATACTCGGGGAGAAGTATGTAAAATCCCGTCTATTGTAAAATACGGGGGGGAAGTCTGTCTTTACCGGAATATCCTAGTTCTCTAGATATCAGAGGGTCCCGAACTGTGTGGATAAACTCTGATAAGATAATAAACCCTAAGCTAGATATACCCGGAACGGTCTCGCAACGGTCTCGGATACTAGCCTACCTGTGACACAGCGTGTGTCACAGCACGAACCTATAGATCAGTCAGCGGTCCAGTGTTGGTCCTAGGGGTCTGTCATAGGGGCCTGCACCGGGACTCCCAGTCAGGGCTGCCTATACAGATTCCAGCACACCACCCCAGCACTGTGGGTGGTGACTGTCTAGGAGAGTCAGAATGTTAAGATAAGTTAGGGTAGGAGCTAGGGTGACAAACCTAACTGCTAATTCAACTGTGCAATTCTGATACACAAATTGAAACCCTCTAGCCGGCACAAGAGCAGAAATATACAGGCAATACAAGTCCTGCTAAACTACTGAAAAGCTCTGTGTCAGCAAGTCAGATTGAAGAGTTCAAAGTTGTCAAAGCAAAAACATAAACCAGATTGAAGACCGTGTTGAGGTCAAAGTACATCTCAGCACACCACCATGAAAGTGGTGTACTGCCAGAACCAGAAGTAAACTACTCGGGGTCAATGGCCAGAGGAGCACCGGTACCACAACGAGCACTGTAGTAGTCCCCAGCAGCACGGCGGAGTAACACAGGGCTGCCAAAATGCAAGGTGTCGATCCCTGAGAAATCATTCGCCAGAGAATTTGACGGAGTCGGTGTTGTTGATCCGCCGATCACGGGAGGCTGCACCGCACCAGGGTGCTGCCAAGTGCTGCCCGAAGGTGGCGCCTCGTCATCTGAAGACGATGCCGGCGACAACGGAGGACCGCCCTCAAATAAGATGCCAGGCGGCGGCGGCCCGGGATGCCACGGCACCGGAGCCATATAGAGGCCCTGCCGCCGCTGCACCCGCCGGTGGCGACGAGGCGGGATGGCACATGGCACCGTGTAAAGCGGTGACTCCTCGCCCCTGCACAGCACAGGCTGCAGCGCAGCCCGACCCGATACCCGCACAGGGTCGACGTCGTTGGCCACCGTGTAGGTGGCTGCTCCTACTCCCATGACAGAGATCAAGAGAATGAAAGAGAGAAGGAAGGGCATCCCCCACAAGCCCGCGTGGGCGGGGAAGCCCCACGGAGGCTTTCCACAGCCGTAGCTGCGGGGAGCACCCTCACGCCAATCCTCCAGAGCACCACCAGAGTGAGGTGCTTGGGCCGCGGGCGTTGACGAGTGATTTGCTGAGATGGCCGAGGCCCGCGGCTTCACGACGAAGCTGCCGTCAGCGAGGTCCTCGTAATCGTCCGTGTCGTACCCCGTGAGATCAACCTGTCCGATGGCGGCGTGGTTCACGGTCTGAACGAACCCAGCGAACTCACCGCCCGCGTCCGCTGTGGTGGTCACCCACGCCGATTGAAGTGGCGCGGGCTTCACATCTTCTCCCTGCGAGACAGGCATAGCAGGGGCCGGCACGGCGGATGCCGATGCCGCCGCACCACCTGCCGGAACCTGCTCCTCCGGTGTGGCCACCGCTGCGGCGGGTACGCACACCAGAGCCGAAGCCCCCTTGCCGTCACCGGCAGGAGGCGGGAAAGATGCGTGAGTGTAATGCACCTGTGGGTTGGCCGCGGAGTGAACCTCCGCGGCAAGATCGTCGAGCCTGCGGAGAATGTCGTCCCCCTCGGAATCCGGCTGCTGCTCCACGGTGAAGCCGTAGGCGGACACGTCAATGCCGCCCACCGCTCCCGCAGAAAGCACCGCGGGCGGCCCGTACGCGGCTGCCGCACGCGCGAAGGACTCCGCTCCGTCATCCGCCGCCTGCTGGAACAACGCACACATGGCGAGTGCGTGCACCCCCTCTGCGTCCTCCTCGTCGATGGGAACGCAAAATGCCGCGGCAGAGGTGGGCGGGTGTTGGCGCCCGCCCAACGGGCAGTCGCGGTAGAAGTGATACGCCTCACCTTTCCCCGCCTTCTTGCACCTACCGCAGAACGGCCTTGCCCGTTGATCGTCACGGTCGAATCCCACCGGTGGGGCCTTGTGGGTCCCCACACGGAATCCTCGCGGCTGCTGCCCCCGCTGCTGCTGCTGCCGCTGCTGCACCCGCTCCCGTTGTTGACGCACAACCGGAGCGGCCTCACCCCGCTGCCGCTGTACGAGCTCCGTCAGCTCCGTGATCTTCTGGAGCAGCGCATCGTACTCACTGCTGGAGAGGTGTGCGGAGACCCCGCCCGCACCAGAAGCTGCCTTCCCCCCGTCCGTCTGCGCCCAAGACCGATAAATCTCGACCACCAAGGAGCGAAGAGAAGCAAGGGACACGTGGGACAGGTCGGCAGCCATGGGATAGCGGACCTTTACCGCCGCGTAAAACACGGGGTCGAGGCGGGTGTAGAGAGATAATTTTCGTGTTGCCTCGGTCGGAGTCCAGTCTGAAGTCCTGTTATCCCGCACCAAACGCTGCTCCTTAGCCAAAATCGGCTGCGGGTCAACGTTTGCGGGATAACGTAAAGCCGCATGCTCCTCCTGCTGCGACTCCCGCAGCGCCACCGGCACAGAGCCCTTGATGATGTCGACAAGAGCACGTCGTCCATCTCGGTCAGTCGAGGAGTCGGTGCCAGTCAGCCAGACATACGCGTTGCTGTGCTTCTCCACCACGAGAGCCAGAACGTCGTACAGCAGTCCATTCACTCTGCTGACCACGGGCACCAGAGGGTCGTCGAGGTCAAAGGAACGCAGCTCCAGACCAGCAGACTGAAACTCCGTGCGTAGCTGCACCACCAGGTCGGACAGGAGGCCAGAGTCGTCCGTACCGCGAAAATGATGCTTCTTGTCACCAAGAATATCCTCACGGATACTCTTGGCCCAAGCCCGATGCAGCCGTGCCTTGTAAATCTCGTCCACCAATTTGGACTGCTCCTGCAAATAACGTCTGACGGCAACGTCCGCGTCCACGTTCGATGCAGGGTTAGGAGCGGGAACCACCGGCGTAGCAGCCGTCGGAGTGTTCCGCACCTCGTCGATCAACCTCAAAGAGGCATCGATGTCACTGTCCCTCGTGAGGGACTTCTTGGATCTCGTCGTCATACCCATCTCTAGAAAAGCCTGAGGGGAGGCGGTACGCTGCAGCACGTTTGGGTAGGGCCGCGGAGAAAATGCGACGTCACGGACACGGAACGAACGGTCGGGCCATGCTAGCGAGGGGCGAAGGAAGATGTCGTCGAAGTCAAAGGTGCTTAAGTCACCAGCCCAAAACACGGCAGCAGGCGGGATCAGAGCGAGCAGAGAACCGCGAATAGTGAACATTGCGACGACGAAACCCAATCCAAGCCGGCACCCCATAGCTGCGGCCCAAGTCGCTCACCGCAAGGCGCTCATCTCAAAATCTCCACTAATGCCCAAACGCGCAAACGCGCACCACCTCTCCGAGCGGCCGTTTAGCCAATCATGGCCAAACTAGCAAGTGGATTAAAGCGTGGATGGGGCCACGACCTACCGGAATATCCTAGTTCTCTAGATATCAGAGGGTCCCGAACTGTGTGGATAAACTCTGATAAGATAATAAACCCTAAGCTAGATATACCCGGAACGGTCTCGCAACGGTCTCGGATACTAGCCTACCTGTGACACAGCGAGTGTCACAGCACGAACCTATAGATCAGTCAGCGGTCCAGTGTTGGTCCTAGGGGTCTGTCATAGGGGCCTGCACCGGGACTCCCAGTCAGGGCTGCCTATACAGATTCCAGCAGTCTTCGTTCATTGTATCGTCTTGAAAGCGTGTGCAGAAGTTGAACTATTATGAGTATTTGTTCCGACAGTCCTGAGTGTGGAATCATATGCTATTCCAGATGACGATACAAAACAGTGAGCACAACGTTGAGCTCGACCTTCGTTTCCGCGGAGCAGTAAGTAAGCCTGAGACCGATGCAGTAGCAGTTGTCAAGAGAATCGACGTATTTGACGTTAGCGTTCGCTTAACATATAGCGTCAACAAGCTGCAGACCAATAGGCTATTCCACTACTATGGAGCAGATCACTTTGCCGTCATTCACTTTCAAGTTGGCTTTGGTTCTCGAAAAGCCGCCTGCGAATATGTCGCACAGGTGAGTTGACTGGTAGTTTTGTGCTGTATCACCCGATTTCAGCAAACGCTATTGAAGCTTCTCGTCATTCTATAACCCTTGAGCGGAGCTCTTTTTTATTTAACCAAACATATACACGCGATTATGACCTTATTTGGAAATCTCTGGAAAATCCACTAAGAACTGACGACGTGTTCATGTTGTGTTCCGCTTGCAGGTGTTAAGAAACGGCATAAAAATTGATAATCAAAAATACAGCTATCTTGGACATAGTGCTAGCCAGCTGAAGTCTGCCACGTGTGTACTATTTTGTGGGACGCCTGAAGCAGTCACTGACTTGATAGAGGAATGGGGAGCGTTTTCTCGCATATCAGAAGTCGCGAAGCGAGCAAAGCGCTTTGGCCTCCTCCTGAGCGGCATCTATCCGATCTTGAAGATAGGGGCACCAAGCGTGCAAATGATCGATGATATCCAAACCTCCGAATATGTATTTACAGACGGTTGCGGATTTGTGTCTCCAGCTTGGGCAAAAAAGATAGCAAGACGCGCCAACGCCGTCTGTCGTTTTCGCGGACAGCCTTACGTACCTAGCGTGCTCCAAATCCGGTACAAAGGCTTCAAAGGCATCCTCGTAGTGCACCCTGATGTCGTCGAGTGCGATGTTCAGGTTCGGCCTTCCATGAAAAAGTTCGAAGACATGTCTTCGAACCCAACGTTTGGTCTGGCGGCTGTATCAAGACCTTATCAGTTCGGATATCTGAATAAACAGTTGATCATGCTACTCATCGGATTAGGCATATCGGAGGAAGTACTTCTGGCAAAACAACGCATATATTTCGAAACTGTCGATGCGATGACTTCAGACTTCGAGGTAGCCCACTTTTACGAAACACGCGCGGGTTCTCGAAGTGCCGTGCACTGAAAAGCCGTGCCGTCGTCGTCCATTTGCGTATATAGCTTGACGCTTGCCTGACTCAAGTTGTTGCAGGCTGTGTGTGAGGCTGCAAATGTCGGATGCACAGATTGCTTTCAAGTATCTGATGGCACACAACGAGCTGGACATCGCTGAGAAGCTCTGGGAGGACGGGATTAATGGAGTCGTTCACACACGTGCGCCCCCTTCGCTGTGAGATCCTGGTGCAGTGCCTTGCATCGCAACGCTTCGTATTCCATTTTGCACGCCTCAAATGGATGGACAGGAGATACCCCGTGTTCCTCTCTGTTTGGTGCGCAGGCCTCCTCAAGCTGCAGGCGGCAGAAATCAGATCGTCCGCAAAATGTGTGCCGAAGAGGGGCAGCTCTGGCCAGGTTCAGTCGCCCCTGTCGACCCCATCGTCCTCACCCTGTGCGGAGGCAGCGCTATCTTCTCCCGGCAGCCACTCAGATGTGAAGGAAAAGTTGCGGATCCGAATCGAAGATTCGCGCCTTGCCTTTGGGGTGGCGGACCCGAGTGGACTGCTGGAGTACGGGCAGTGCTTTTACCAACCAACCATCGACGGCGAGCCACGAGCACTCACGGATGGCTTTGTGCTGGTCGCAAGAAACCCTGCATATCATCCAGGCGACCTTCGTGTACTCCAGGTGAGTTCAAACACGCATGCACCGTGAAGCACATGCAAACAGCCCAACGAGTAGCGATTGCAGAGGCGTTGCCGTAACCGTGCACAGCGTGCACAATTCTTAGCAGGTGACTGCAGATCCAGTTGGCGCTCATTGCCTCATTTGCTTTTTGAAGGCTTCGGCCTGGGTCGCGCATCTCGGCCTTATGGAGCATCCCTCACAGATGGCAGGCTTGGCAGGCTGCAGAGTTGTGATGGTTCACAAAAGGGGCTATCAGGCGGTCAGATATTAATGTTTTGGTCCGAAATCAGCACATAATCACCATCTCGGTAAAAAGGGGCATGTGACACCAAAATTCAGTGTTGATGACGGATTCGCTTGCTACGGGGAGCACCATATCCAGAGCACCGCATCGGCCTGCGCAGCCTGTTATGGATTATTGACACATCAATCATGCCTGATATAGATACCACAACAGCCTTGTAACGACAGCCCTGTAACAGAATTGGCTTTCCAACTAACTTTATGGGATGACAGATGGCGTCCATCTTCTCTGGGATCTTCTCATGGTATTCGAAGTCGTGTATGACCTGTTACGCTCTCCCGATGCCGATGCACCTGCCCAATATCGATGCCGATGCGCCTGATTCTATCATCAACGCGCAAATGCTCCCCTTGCGGCTTTCTCTCCGCCACCCCTATCCCCTCCACACACGCACCACCGCCACAGCTGCTTCCACCACCACTGGCATGCATGTACCCAATCATCGTTGCGCTGCAGCGCACCATTGATGCAGCGATATGACAGAACGCGGGGTGGCGACATCTGTCGTAGCGCTCAGCCGCACAGATGCACCACCCCGCCTTCCGATGCGCGGAGGATCAAAAGACAAATATACCAGGCAGGAACACACAGGCAGGGTGGGACTTCTCCGCCCACGTGAGCGCCGCGCAGGTGGTGGATGTTCCGAGCTGCCGCCATCTGCGGGATGTGATCGTGTTCCGGACCAAGGGCCCGCGTCCGCACGCCGACGAGATGGCAGGTGGCGACCTCGACGGAGACAAGTTCTTTTGCTGCTGGGACAGCGACCTAGTGCCCTGCAGGGACAATCTGGTTCCTCCCTTGGAGTATCCAGCGGCGCCGCCGCGCGTGACGCCTGATCACGTGACCCGAGAGGATCTGATACGCTACTTCGCTTATTACGACGCCGCCCTGGTGGGAAAGCTGGACGCGTACTGGAACACGTGGGCGGATCTGAAAGGTGTCAACTGCAGGGAATGCACTGCCGTTGCGCAGCTGTTTGCCCGTGGCGTGGATGCCTGCACCTCCGGGGAAAGGGTCGCCGTTCCCTCATGGCTGGTGCCCCCAACGCCACCTCATCAGCCGACAACCGGCACTCTCGAGGAAGAGGCTTCCTCGAGCGCTGAGCAGCGAGCGTGGAACAAGATGGACCTGGCGGCGCAGCTGTGGCGGAGGTCGAACAACTTGCAGGTGCTATCTGACTCTCTTGGCGGCCGCAGCAGTGGAGGGCCGCCCGGGCAGGCGAGCCGTGCTGGCGGCGCGATGGACATTGAAGAGGTGCAGCGCCTGCTGGAGCTGCAAGATGTGGGAGTGAGTGATTACGAGCTTCTGAGATTCATCATCAAGTGGTAAGCTGTAGTATCTGACATTCTGGCCCCTTCCCCACTTGTTCATATCGCTAAGGTATCTTTTATGGCGTGCATGCAGCGTGCGCAAGGGGAGCACTCCTATATCCTGAGATCTTTTATGGCGCGCATGCAGCGTGCGCAAGGGGAGCACTCCTATATCCTGAGATATTTTATGGCGCGCATGCGGCGTGCGCAAGGGGAGCACTCCTATATCCTAAGAATCTTTTTGCTGGCGCGCATGCAGCGTGCAAGAACTCATATCTGAGGAATCTTTTTGCCTTAGCGCATGCGGCGTGCATAGAGGGCACTCTAGATCCTACGAGATCTTTTATGGCGCGCATGCAGCGTGCGCAAGGGGAGCACTCCCATATCCTGCGAATCTTTTATGGCGCGCATGCAGCGTGCGCAAGGGGAGCACTCCCATATCCTGAGAATGCACCTATGACGGAGTTCAATAATTGGTGAGTGCTGAGATCACGCTGCAGTGAGCGATGGCTGTGCTGGCTTCAGTGCGGTGCGCTGACTGATATGCGATGCGAACATCCGAGCAGCACACTTACCCTCATCGGTGTGGCCGTTGCTGTTGGGTTTTCAAACACGATTTCTCCATATTTTAGCATGTACAAGCTTGCTAGACCATGACAACGCACGGCATCGCCATGCTATGTTGCTGCGCAGGTGCAAGCGCCACAGCTGCAGCTTGATCGAGTCGGGACTGATGTATGCCATCGACTATAGCACACTCTCACACGAGCAGCGGCTGTTTGCCAAAGCGGCGGGCGTGCCGGTGCATTTGCTTTACAACGCGCTGAACGCGTCCGAGATAATCTCCCGCGAAGATCTCGCGCACTTCTCTTTGCACTCCGTCGATCCGTTGCACTGGAAGCTATTCTCGCGAGGATCGCTCGACATCCCTGCCACCTATGGATCCTTGTACACCTGCCTCACAGGTGCGTGCCCAGCTGAGCGGCATGGAGCTATGGAGCTATGCTGCAGGCACTGCTGGTGCTTATGCGTGTGCTTGTGCTTGTGCTTGTGCTTGTGCTTGTGCTTGTGCTTGTGCTTGTGCTTGTGCTGCTGTTGATGCCACATACAGTATGGACGATTATAAAAAATGGCGTATGTGCCTGGATAATGCTGATAGTGGTACCGCTTATTCACGTTAGCACAAGTATGGTAATACGCCTAGTAGGGGAGTTGGATTTACCTTTCTAAAAGTGTATCCGTGTATCCAATGGGTGTGTGTGTGTGTGTGTGTGTGTGTGTGTTGGATTTCGTCTGCCTTTGCTGCAAGGAGAGGCAGAGGGTGGTGAACTCCACCTCCTGTGTTTTCCCTTGATTTTTGTGGGGAACACTTAGGTGCCCGCATGTTTTCATTTTTTGACATGGGGTGTCCATGCTGTGTGGTGTGACTGCATTCATGGCATGACCAACGGGTCCCATCCATCGAACGTGAGCCACTGGGGGGCATGCCAGCAGGGTCCGCTCACTCCGTAACCCAGAGACCGACAATTGTTGGGCGATGATCGGTCACATCATATCATCTTTCCATGCTGCTTTGCATCTGGGATGGCAATATGTATGAGTTTGTGGTATCTTGTCACGGCCCCGCCCAGCTGTTGATTTGCTTCTCACATCCACTGGGATGATGGTAGGCTGGCTTTTGTTGGCCAATCTCATGCTGTTCAGTGTGTGTGTGTTGGATTTAAGAATACGGCTGCTCATCACTTTGGAGCCTCGCTGTCACTTGCATCGCCGCATGTCCCAGGATCCCAGGCTGATTCAATGTCACTCAAAATAGGTGGAGCGCACCTCAGGCTCAATCATTACGACACGGCGATAATCAATTATCTCGTGATTTTGCACTGCCAGGTGCACCGCCGCAGCCGCAGCCGCCCAGCCCAGAAGGAGCGCCGCACACCCGCACTGAATAGTAGTCATGCCAATGCTGATATTGATCTCACCGCGCTGAATGCAATAGGGCACGTCCCCGGGCGGTGGCGGGGTTGCGATTTCGTGTTAGGCTTTGAGAAGAAGCTCGTGGTTTTCCGTACTCACGAGAGCCAGGCGGTGGCGGTGTACTTCCCGCATCGCTGTGACGGGCCCGGAGAGCACGCCTGCACGGGGACCGAGCAGCTGGTGGCGTACGTGTTTGCGCGCGGGTTTCGTAAAAAGGAGGTTCTGGTGGACCATCAGTTCGACTTCGACTCCGTGCGGCTGCAGCTCTACCGCGGCCAGAAGCGCTCCAGCTTCTTGTGGCTGCGAGCGGCGCCCCCCCCCCCGGAGTGACACAGCGCGCAGGCCACCCCGCAGGCGCCGCTTGTTATGCAAGACACGGGGCGTCTGCAGAGTCAAACCCAGAAGACAGGAAGAAGTCAGTGCACCAGGGAGGCATAAAGAGAAGGGGCGCCGGAGCTCCCCCCCGGTCAGGTACTAAAGCCATCTCAAAGCATCTCACACCTATGCATCTCAGAGCATTAGGTGCATATATTGTCATCAGTCTCAGTTACTTGGAGGGTGAGGCGCTCGGAGGGTGCGGCGCTCGGAGGCTTCGGCGCTCGGAGGGTCCGGCGCTCGGAGGGTGAGGCGCTCGGAGGGTCCGGCGCTCGGAGGGTCCGGCGCTCGGAGGGTGAGGCGCCTGGAGGGTGCGGCGCTCGGAGGGTGCGGCGCTCGGAGGGTGAGGCGCTCGAGGGTGAGGCGCTCGGAGGAGGCGTTCCGGAGGGTCCGGCGCTCGGAGGGTCCGGCGCTCGAGGGGGTGGCGCTCGGAGTGTGCGGCGCTCGGAGGGTCCGGCGCTCAGAGGGTGAGGCGCTCGGAGGGTCCGGCGCTCGGAGGGTGTGGCGCTCGGGAGGGTGCGGCGCTCGAGGCTGCGGCGCTCGGAGGGTGAGGCGCCTGGAGGGTCCGGCGCTCGGAGGGTGAGGCGCCCGGAGGGTCCGGCGCTCGAGGGTGTGGCGCTCGGAGTGTGCGGCGCTCGGGGGTGCGGCGCTCGGAGGGTCCGGCGCTCGGAGGGTGAGGCGGTCGGAGGGTGCGGCGCTCGGAGGGTGAGGCGCTCGGAGGGTGAGGCGCTCGGAGGGTGCGGCGCTCGGTGGGTGCGGCGCTCGGAGGGTGCCCCTACGTTTCTAGACGGGTTCAATACACGTGTTGAACACGTATTGGAGGCATATTGGAGGCATATTGAAGACGGTATGCTAATATCTGGATATTCCAATACACGTGTAACATATTGGCCAAACTATTGAACCGCGATCAGCCTGGACACAGCGAAAATGAGTATGCTAGCATGGGCACCCAAATGGTGCCAGACTCACCCACTAGCACTTGGTATCATCTAAGGAAGGGTCTAGCGTTATGGGGACAAGTTTTCACGGCATTTGGACGCGTATCGCAGAAGTCGGTTCTGGGGGGCTTTTTGAATTGGGGCCCCGATGTATTGAAATAAGGCAAAACGATTGGAGGGGTGTTCAATATGTCCGCAACCGCCTGCAACACACGTACTGAACATGTGTTGAACACATGTTGAAACATTCACGCATAAGGAATCGTTCAATACATGTGCAATATGTCTACAATCAGATGAATCATTCAACACGTTTGCAATATATGTGTTGAACACATATTGAAACATTCCCTCATGCATAATATCTTTAGTACATGTGCAATATGTCTACAATCAGAGTGAATTATGCAACACATGACTGCATGGGGTAAAGGGGTAAGACCCCCCTGCTGCTCACATATTGCATAATACTTACAATATGTCCGCAATACGTATCTGGTATATTACAAGTATATCAAATGTGTACAGAGGCACTACTATGCGTCATCACACTTTCTGCAGTACCACATTCCAGTGGGGATGTCGGTGAGCCCTGCGCATCGCACGTGCATAGCCTCTTTGCAGCCTGCCCTCTCACACAGAAGGAGCTCGCCACCGACTCTACATGTCTTCCCGCATGTGTCAAAGTGACCATCACTACCTACGGGCCTATCAACGAGTGCAAGTTTCTCCATATTGCGGTCGCTCGTATCAAGTATCACCGCTGAATCCATGCAGGGGTGTTTGACTATCACTACTTGCGCTTGGACTTGATTGGCCAGTAGGTAGGGCTCTCGGTTGTCCATAGTGTACTTGGAGGTGTCCCATGGGTTGAAGGTGTAGTAAGCCTTGGACACCTTGTCCACGCCGAGGATGGAGTTCTTCAGCTTGAAGCTTGCGATCTGAGCTTCCGTGGGCACGGGTAGCCAATCACACTTTAAAAAAGTGTAGAGCACACCGCCAATGCTAACCCGCAGAATGGCGTTGATGATACCATACCTGCGCACGAAATGTTCAATGTTTTTGTAATATACGTACAACATACCCTCAATATGTTGGGGACGTATTGCATATATGTTGCTGAGATATACGAAAAGGCAAAGAAGCATGCAAACTGGTGGTTGAGGTCGTACCTGTCCTCCCACTCGTCATCGGCATCGGCATCATTCTTGGGGAAGGATGCGCGGACGAAACACTGGGTTGTCACTTTCCCTTTGTCCCCGTCTCTACAGTACAGGTAGTGCGATAGAAGACACCGCCGATGTTCACCTTGTCGTACTTGGAACACATGGGTTCGGGACCCATCATGAGCGACTTCTCGTAAGCCGTGTATTGACGACCAAGCCATCCTTCAGGGTCCTCCAATGGACCGAACGCGATCGCGGGCACAACACCCACCTCTTGTCGGTACCGCAGAGCTTGTTTAGAGCGCGCGGCATTCTCCCTGTGATGACAACATATTCTTAGTATACTTACAATATATGATAAACATACAGAAACAAGTTGACAATATGTTGCAGGTATACTACAGATAGTACATGCGTGCGAGCTTGCAGGTTGCACCTCCGCTGGAACAGGTCGTACTCAGCATGTTGTTGAAAAAGCTTTCGGTAAGCGGGAATACTCGCTCGCATCCAGCGGGTCAGTTGGTCAATCTCCAAGGACGTTAGCTCCAATGGCTTGCCCTTCTCCCCGAAGGTAGTGACCACGATGCCGGGAGCGGGGCCCGCCATCAAAGCCCGCGGGACACGGCCGGCAGTAGCTCTTTCTCGGTTCAAAAGCATGGTCAGGATGCCTCGTAGGGAGCGCAAGGTTTTCAACCTTAGATAGCCGTTCATGATGCTTGCCACGGGGAACGCATTGTTCTTCACCCACCTAGCTAGCTTGCCATTCATGGACTCGAAGGCATACATCCGTCCACCATTCACGCACAGGTCCGAATCGCAGGAGCAGATCGGCCCAGTGCCAGATTTTATGGGTGTTGATTGCAAGCCACTGTGGAGGACCATTCGCTTCCAAGTCCTCAAAGAAAAGTCTGGTCTGCTCTCTCAAATACTCCATATCCTGCACGTACGAATCAATACGTTTGTAACATATATTCAACATACCTGTGACATGTGGAACTCATATCACACCAACATTGAATACGTACCCGAGGTTCTATGGAATGCGCAGTGCATTCCCGTATGATGATAGTCAGTTTGGACACAATGTCCTGCAGCGCATTGTCGACTTCACCATCATCGCGAGGCCAAGAGGACAATGCCGCCAACAACTTGGACTCGAAAGCCTTCAAAGCCGCATGCGCCTTGAGGTGCTTTGCGTATTTTGCGCCGTTGGAGGCGGTTGAGGTGCGCAACAAATGCTTATGCCCATCGCCCCACCGGGTGACTCCCCGCAACTCCTTCAAGAAGGCGAGTGCTGTTTCCCGAGAACGTAAGGTGGTCGAAGCCTTCGGACGCGGTGGGATCCCCCATGGACCGTTTGTCATTTTGTACACCTCATGCGGTTCCCCTGTCCGTGTTGCCGTATACCGTCAACACATGTATGACATATTGAACACAATTACAGAAATGTTGCACTAATACAAAACTCACCTTTCGAATTCTGCACCCACTCCGTTTGCCCCCATTCTGGGTGCAGGCCCTCCTCCTCGGCAAATTTGCGCGCGGCCTCGTTGAAATCCAGCCCAAGCAGCGTTGTTGCAAGCCTGTTTCCCAAGTTCATGATTTCGTGCATAGGATCATAGAGCCAATCCA
This sequence comes from Cymbomonas tetramitiformis, assembly GCA_001247695.2. Classification (NCBI taxonomy): domain Eukaryota; kingdom Viridiplantae; phylum Chlorophyta; class Pyramimonadophyceae; order Pyramimonadales; family Pyramimonadaceae; genus Cymbomonas; species Cymbomonas tetramitiformis. The sequence goes on from LGRX02009110.1 coordinate 18,405, forward strand.
ACGCCAAGTTAAAGTACGACAACCTTGCGAATGCGGCGGGCAACTTGAATCCGGTGGCCGAGAAACGTTCCGCCATGTCCGCTTTCGACCAACCTGATTTGGAAAGTGCCTCGTGTATTTCGCCCATTCGCTTGACAAACTCATGCGTGTAGTTCTCCGGCGGCCCTGCATGGCACGTGCACAAGTAATACAACATATATGTGGTATGTTGCAGGCATGTTGATGCATGTTGCAAACATGCTGCAAACAATCCCTTACCTTGCACTCCCGCCGGCTAGTGGAGGGCTCGTGGGTGCCTCAGCATTGGGCGGCGGGGGGGACTCCTTGCTTTGGGCCTCGTGCGCCTCGGGGGGCGCCTCGCCCGCATCTCTGCACAATATCGTCCCAACATGTGTTGAACATCCCATCAACATGCTGCAACCATCACGATAGCGTGCTGCAGCACTATTGCGGCGAGCCACGTGAGGAATGGTGGGAGGGAAACCATGCCCCACGAGAGTCCCTTACCTTGCACTCCCGCCGGCTAGTGGAGGGCTCGTGGGTGCCTCAGCATTGGGCGGCGGGGGGGACTCCTTGCTTTGGGCCTCGTGCGCCTCGGGGGGCGCCTCGCCCGCATCTCTGCACAATATCCTCCCAACATGTTTTCAACATCCCATCAACATGCTGCAACCATCACGATAGCGTACTGCAACACTATTGCAGCGAGCCACGTGATGAATGGTGGGAGGGAAATCATGCCCCACGAGAGTCCCTTACCTTGCCTCTTGCATGCCACGAATCCTTTCGACAATCCGTTGCAAGCAATTAGGCACCGGTGGAACAAGTCGAAACGATTTCCCCTTAAAGGTTACCGTTGCCGGTTCTAGCTCCAAGATGTCGGAAGGTGGTAACCAAGTCGGCCACGCGGTATTGTCTGGAGATAAATCGTGCGCCAATCTGGAGAAATCGTGCGGGAGCAGTCGCGTTGGCAGCCACTTATTATGATGCCATACCGTGTCCACTTCCACATAGTGCGGATCGACTTTCCTGCAATGTGTTCCAGGATCCCTACAATATAATCTCAATAATATGTATGCAACATATGGTAACCATGTTGCATACATGTAGCAAAGAGTCCCGTGAAGCAAGAAAGACACAACCTCGACGTCGAGAAGAAAGTGAAAGGGTGCTACCTCGCGGACAACTCCAGTTCCCTCGTAGATATTGGAAGATGTGGAGGCGCAATCCACGCCGAAAGGCGTTCCTTCTTCGTAATCGTTTCATACTCCGGGTCGCGGAAGCCTTCCGCGGTACTCCAATCTTCCGGGAATATGAGCTTGATATTGGGAGGGGGTTTGAGCGATGTACCCTCCCGAGCATTGGAAGGTTTGATCGGCTCTCGATCGGCTAAGCACCCGCCTTGCGCGGGATTTCTCATCGCGCGCTTGGCTAACGAAGATTGTTGTACGGGGGGGGGCGCCTTCCCTTGGACGAGGGCGGCGGCTCTAGCCGAAGGCAAGCCGGTTCGATGTCGCTCCGCATCACTTGGTGATGATGATTGAGGGGATCGTTCATGGCGAGGTCGCTTTTCACCATGAACAATTTGATCTCCTCGGACCATACTGCATTGAAGTCCCCTTTACCACGCCCATCACCCTTCGAAAATGTACTGCAACTATGCTGTAATATGTTGGACATATACTGCGGACATATTGACGATATGCTGAAGGAACTTTCAAGTAAAGCAATAACCCAAAAGTAGGTTTTCGGACCCCCCCCACAAAAAACGCACACAAGCTATGTCGCAAAATATAGCTCCTGAGTCCATATAACAAGTCTCACCAGAATTGAAGAACATGTTTTTTCAACTTTTTTAGGGCTCACTTCAACACTTCCGCAGCATACTGAAAGGGGGGGCTAAAGGCAGGGCTCAAGGTCTTGAGCCCTCACGTATTGAAGTGAGCCCTCACGTATTGAAGTGAGCCCTCACGTATTGAAGTGATCCCTGCCTTGAGCTCTGCAGGCGGTTGCACGCGGTTGCACGCATATTGACCTTTACAAAAATTTAAAAAACTTTTTAGAGGAGAATCTGTTCAATACTACTTCAATACGTGAGGGCTCATTCTAATACGCGACCGCTTGCAGGCGTATTGAAATGGCGTATTGGAGATGTATCGAAAACTGCTGATGTCAGCTTTGCCAGTGCCACGTCAGACGGATCTTCGCAAAACTGACTTGGCACTTTTTCGACCCATCTCCAATACGCCATTTCAATACGCCTGCAAGCGGTCGCGTATTAGAATGAGCCCTCACGTATTGCAGTAGTATTGAACAGATTGAACGATTTTCGGGGAAACAATTTTGGAATTTTAATTTTTAGGAGAATCTGCACCCCTCGTTCGTGAATCGAACGGCCGAATTCGTAACTCAAGAAGTACCCCCAAAATACTCAAGAAGTCCCCCCGAAATGGCCCAAAATATGGTCTGGTAAAACCCTTCACTGGGACTCGAACCCATCACCTCAAGGGTGTAAGAACAACGCTCACCCACTACACCATTGCAATGGATTGATCACGTTGAGCGTAGTCTTTTCACTTAAGTGAGAGTCTGAGACATCGCATCGCATCGCATCGTCATCATCGTCGTCATCGTCGATCGTGCTCGCATGACGATGACGAGTCGATCCGATGTGACTTCTGAACGGCAGGGAAAGTTTTTGAGCACTTCGAATTTTCTGAACGGTCAAGTTCAAACTTACGTTATTGCACTCTTCACAGTTCGCCGTCAGCAGTGTTGCAGCAGCCTCACCAGTGAGTTGCGTGCTGTGATATTTTTAATTCTCACAGGTTGCAATATGGCACTGGTTTGCAGTGCATGTTTTGGTTATGCGTGTGTATTATTTTGTGTGTGCTTCGCGCGCTCATACTTGGCATGCGTGAAACTTTGACTAGGGAGTGAACGGGAAATTCCCGCGAGTCCTTTGCACTCGATATAGTTGGTTCAAATCCAACTCACTCCACATCCCCCTTTTACTTTCCTTTGCTTCTTTCGTTGACGACTGCTAATTTCTTTCTTCTTTACTAAACGTTAGTTGGTTGGTTTCGTTTTTCGTTTCACAAAACGTTCGCGTGGCGAAGTCATATTAGGTTTTCATCTCGCGTTCATATTCGCATTTATTTGAGGTTGCTCGGTTGTTAATTATGTTTTCAATAAAGGTTTATTTTGTGCTTTTCCGCTTTTTACTAAGTGTTGGCTCTTTACTTTCCTTTTCAGATTGGCTGTTTTCGAGGAGGGCGAAATGGAGGAAATCGACCGCCTCGAGTACAACGTCAACTTCAAGCATCCCTTCAAACATTCTAGGTTGATAAGTCCTTTATGTTTTCAATAGAATATTCTTTTGTGCGTTTCCGCTTTTTTACTAAGTGTTGGCTCTTTACTTTCCATTTTAGATCGGTTGTTTCGGAGCGAAGCGAGATGGAGAAAATCGACCGCCTCGAGTACAACGTCAACTTCAAGCATCCCGTCAAGCGTTCTAGATGAATACATTGATTTTAGGTTGGCATCTTGTAAATAGAAAGTGCACGAGTAGAACATCATTTTGCGTATTGTAAATAGAAAGTGCACGAGTAGAACATTATTTTGTGTATTCGTTGGTATGATAAAATTTGATAGTCCCATTCGTATTCCTTTCTGCCTAGCTAGATACATGTTAATCGTAGTAAAGATGCTCGAGTGTTCCCTACTATTCTTATTTTGTTTATCTCGCATAGCATACGCATAGTGGAAACATAGTGAACACACTGCATGTTGCAAATGTGCAATATGTATGCTATAGGTCTATAATATATATCCAACATAGGCAACTTTTATTTCAATACATATGCAATATGTCCACAGTATATATACAACATATTGAATTTGCATGTTCAATACGTATACAATAGGTCCGCAGTATGTATCCAACATACTGAATGTTCCGTTTCAATATATATGCAATATGTCCGCAATATATATACAGCATATTGAATTTTCATGTTCAATATGTATGCAATAGGTCCGCAGTATGTATCCAATATACTAAATGTACCGTTTCAATACATATTCAATAGGTCCACAATATATATACAACATATTGAATTTACATGTTCAATACGTATGCAATATGTCCGCAGTATGTATCCAACATACTGAATGTTCCGTTTCAATACATATTCAATAGGTCCACAATATATATACAACATATTGAATTTACATGTTCAATACGTATGCAATATGTCCGCAGTGTGTATCCAACATATTGAATGTTGACTTACAATATGTATACAATATGTATACAATATGTGGGCAATATGTCTGCAACATGCCTTCATAGTGTTTGCGACATGCATGGTGCATGTCTCCAACCCTATACTACACATATGTTGAAGGCATATTGAAATAACTCTCTGCATCAGAACTTCAATATGTCTCCAATACGTGAGGGCTCATTCTAATACTATGTTGCACACATGTTGGAGCGCTTGCAGGCATATTGCACACATATTGTAACATTTTTTATTGTATTGAACATTTATTGTCAATACGCGTGCAATATGCCTGCAATATGTGTTCAATACGATGTATTGCACGCGTCCAGAAACGTAGGGATGCGGCGCTCGGAGGGTGCGGCGCTCGGAGGGTCCGGCGCTCGGAGGGTGCGGCGCTCGGAGGGTGCGGCGCTCGGAGGGTGAG
>LGRX02009111.1:0-11331 GCA_001247695.2 Cymbomonas tetramitiformis
TCTCACATCGATCCGAGGGTGGGTGGCTCTGTCGGAGTCGCACATCGATCCGAGGGCGGATGGCTCTGTCGGAGTCTGACATCGATCCGAGGCTGGGTGGCTCTGTCGGAGTCTCACATCGATCCGAGGGCGGATGGCTCTGTCGGAGTCTCACATCGATCTGAGGGTGGGTGGCTCTGTCGGAGTCTCACATCGATCCGAGGGTTTAGCAGTCCACCTCTAGCCATCTAGGGAAACATTTTTGGCCCATTGATACACATGATGTGGAAAGGCTAGGCACCTAAGATCGAAGGTAAGTGCCCGACAGGCTCTGGTAGAGGTTCACCAAAGTCGGCGAGGTGATCGGTGTACTTGTCATTTGTGGCACAAAGAATGCGTTCCTGCACGGGGCAACCGCCACATGGGCATCAGCGCCAGTTCATCGGGCAGCCATCCCATGCCACAGCTCTCAAGGATGAAAGCAGCACTTGCACGGAGCTTGCACGACCTCTGCTCCGCCTTCCGGTAGTGAGACATAATCGTATTCGCTGGCGCAGCACACGAACCTCCTTGCGACCACACACGCTTCTCTCACCTGGGCGAACATATCATCACCTTTCCAGCCGCCAGAAAGAATAAAATTCCAAGCCGCCACACATCACCTTCCCAGTCACCAGACTTCACCTTTCCAGTTGCCAGATATCATCACCTTCCCAGCGGTGGACCACTGGAGAGTCATGAGAGGCAAGCCATCAGGGAAAAGCGACTTAATTGAAGGTGTTCGGGCCGCACCCCGCAGTACGCGACGAGGCTAACGGCGTGCCTGTCGGCGAAGCTCATAGCCTCCAACGCAACATCCTCCTCCAGCGACTTGCTGCATGCCGGCCAAACGATAGGCAGCCACTCAGGCTGTACTGAGCCCGAGTGCCATGCGGTGACAGGCGCAACGATTCTCTGGAACATGCCGGGAAGTGGCACCACGAGTGACACTGAGATTTCAGAAGCGCACTCGCCTGTATCAAAATAAGAAAGGGACAGGCTCTCTAAGCAATATAGACTATCGTCTATCCCTTGCCCGCCTGCCAACCGATGAAATCGACGGCTCGTATGCTGCCTCGACCCCTCTTTACTCCAAGTCGCCGCCTCCGAACAGAGGGCAACACAGCCTATCGATAATGAAAGTGGAAACAGTCTTAAGACTTCAAAATGCAGTGGTCAGAATACTCTACCAGAACGCCGGCACTAAAGCTTGCACATGATGCAAGAGCCTTGCGAAGTAGCCCTTCTTTTCGGCGACCTCTGGGGGCCCGACGCCGGCATGTTGTGGCACTGCTATTTCCATGCTCTACAAGCGCCCCAAACCAGTGAGCTGCGGGAGCCCTACGACGACAGGGTCTTCGACTGCCTTTTCCGCGCGCCGCAAAGGCCCTGCACCGGCGACGAGCTGGAGCCCTGCGCCGGCGAGCTGCGACTGCTGTTTCCGCGTGCAGAACAAGCTCTGTTGGACTGCCGTGTCCACGTGCTGCGCGAGCCTTGCGCGGGCAAGCTGCGGAATGCCCATATTTCACTAAGGTGAAGAACGAGACAAAGCTTCAGTGTAGCCATGTCGTTTATTGTACCTTTGCCATACGTCGCCCTTTGCATCGTAGATGACGAGCCCTTGCAAAAACAGTCCGGGCATGGGGTCCCCGAGGCGCGGTAAAATGTCTGCTGCCCACGGACCTCTTGTCTGTGTACAAGGATTATCGATGACACGTCAGATTTCAAAGGACGATACACGTCCCAAAAAGTACACCTACAATTTCTCAGGGCAGCTTGGTATGTCACCTTGCCAGTGGCGACCACCACTGGGGTCCCCCGCGCGGCCGCCTCGAGGACCGCGCACTCGGTGGAAGGCATCAATTCCTGCTTGCTGTTCAATAACGTTCCATCTACGTCTAGTAAAGCCATACATGCAACCGATTGTCAGCGTTCATATATCAAAGTCCGTGTACCTAAAAGCCTCGCTTACAAAAATCGCTATGGGAGAATGCACAGTGCAAGGTAAACCCAGCTCCGCGCCGTTCTGGGGCTTTCATTAATTGCTTCAATATTCAAGATTGGCCATATACCCGTGACGATGAGGTCGATTTGCGGCTTCACAGTGTTGGGTGTGACGCCGTGCGTCGTAGACACGCACGTGCGATTTGCAGGCCTTGCTAACGGCCGTTCTCGCTGGCGCCGAGCAACACGTGTACGGAAAGAACGCGGCGGGTTGCAAATACAGGGGAAATCTGATGCAAAACAAGTTGAGATAGCTTGCGGTAACATCTCTAAAGTCGGTTGGCCGTACACGATCCAAGCCGAGTTCCCCCTAAGACTAAGTATGCTAAGGGCAAAAATCAGAAGGGATTTGGCCCTCTGTTGTGCTCTGTTGTGGCTTTCTGATCGTAAATCAAAAGAGACAGACCTCAACAAACATTTCAAGCGAGCGTGGAAATTCCCTCGCCTGTCTGATATACGAAATCAAGTATGTAACAATGTAGGATTCCTGCTTCGATTTTGTTCCACACGACATCCGACACCCGACCAAGCGGAGGGTTTGTTCTTGGGGTTTGTTGTTGCGTTTTTATGAGAAGTTCTACCCCGTGGAGTCATCAGTCGAACGAAACGTGACCGAAGAGTTTGATTGGTGGTTTTGTCGTGCTGGAGGTGGCACCTCCAGCTCCATCTCCAGGTCTGGTGTCATCATTGAAACGGTCGGTCCAGATCCCCGGAGAGTACGATCGCGTGACAGTGATCAGTTCAACCTCTTCTCGAGAGACATGGAGGTGAATTCACCTCCAGGTCCTCGGTTCAACCTGGAGGTAACCTCGAGGTGATATCTATATGAGGTAGTTATAGCTGCCACGTCAGACTATATGCTCTGGACTGTGCCGGAGGGCGGGATGGGGTGGGAACACCATCCTTCCTACCTGACGCTTTTTGGCAGGGCCCTTACCATGTGCACCCACTATCGGGAAAGCCAATCAGAACATGCCAGCTCAAAGATGCCATTGCAATACGTCTTTTGTAAGTGCACAAATGGCAAAACACCATTGGTTGTCGATGACGAGCGAGCGACAAGTATATCTATAGAATATAGATATGACCAGTGGATATGACAGAACGGGACAATATTATAGGGGGTACGTGAACGTACAGGTGGGGAAAAAATATTCTCCAAAATTGATTGTGGCTGCGAGTGGCTGCGACATCACAATATCACGACATCGCGCAATATTGATGTGAAAGCTGATAATATAGTGATATATTAGCTTGCACTGTAAAATGTCAAGGCAGTGAGGCAGAGTTTCTCGGTTCGGCTAAGTCAGATTAAACTGGGAGATACACGGTTTTAAGCTGGCGGACGGACCGTGACACACGAGCGGAGAAAACGGCAGGCACTGCAAGTGACATCCGAGCAGGCGAGGGGTGACACAGGGCACCAAAGACCTCCCCCCTTATGGGGGGTGAAAGTCAGTGTTCCCATGACACCACCTCACCCCGAAGGTGGGAGGTGCACTGCAGGGCCAGCCGGTACTCCCGGGCAGGCGGCTAGTAGAAATGTAATGTTCTCTAGTTACATGCTAAATCGTGATGTGCCAATTGAGGGTCTCAATCCAGGGTTTGGGCAGGTTCCCGGCGGTGGCGGCGTCATTCCCAATGGTGAAAGGTGTCGAGCGCCAAGTAGTCAACGTTCAACCAATGCCTGTGCGATGCCAAAGCCAAAAACGGCCGGGCACCACCAGAGCAAGTGTGCCGTTGAGGAGGGGGTGAGGAGGGCGAAGGCGAAAAATGCGGTGAAGGGATGTGGTTGAGCGCATGGGAAAAGGCTCGAAAGGGACGATGGTGAAGGGTGAAGTGTGCGTGACAGCAGCACCAAACACCACCAGATGGTGACCCGGGAGCGCATAAGGTGAAGGTGAGGGAAGCGGAGGGATGAGGTCGAAAGAGTCAAAGCACTCGTTGTCGATGGTGAACGCGATGGACTCGAGCTTGGTGTCTGGTGCGCAAACACCACCAGACACCACCAGACCATAGCCAATGGTAGAATGTCGCCGATGTACTCGAAAGGAGTGCAACGCTGAACGAACAGCGGCCATACGCGCACGCTGAGGCCCAGTGGACATGGTCGCTGACCACTGACTGCTGACTGCAAAATCTGCGAACCCAAAATTAGGGTTCCCAAGCGAAAAGCGAACTTCTCGCAAAATCAAGCAAATCAAACGATGAAAGGGTCAGATTAGGGTAGATTCTCGCGGGGAAAACGTCGGTGAAGTCAAAAACGTCGTGCGGTAAACCTTTTTCCCGCCAGGAGCGGTGCTGCTGGCCAGATAGTCGAGAGCGCGTTTGGGTTCTTGGTGTCAACGTAACTTTCCGTAAAATTAACTAAATCGAGCGATGTAAAAGTGAAATTGGGGTCAAATGTCACGAGGAAACCGCCGGTGAGGTCAAAATAGTCGTGCGGTAAACTATTTCTCCGGCAGTAGAGGTGCTGCTTTCCAGAGGTTGAAGATCACAAAGGAATTGTCGGTTCTAGTTGAATGGTAACGCACAAAAAAGTGCGCTGTAGTGTCGGTACTAAGGTAAATGTCGGTACTAAAAAATGTCGGTACTAGGGCGACCTATGCGAAGGCAAGGAGGTCGAATGTCGGGTTGAAGTGTCGGTACTAGGTTGAAGTGTCGGTACTAATAGAAATGTCGGTACTAATTTGAAGTGTCGGATAGAATCGCAGGGCGCGAAGCGGACGGAACACAAGAAAAACACCTCTGAACGTAGGTGGGTCCAGACCTGATGTGAAAGCTGATAATATAGTGATATATTAGCTTGCACTGTAAAATGTCAAGGCAGTGAGGCAGAGTTTCTCGGTTCGGCTAAGTCAGATTAAACTGGGAGATACACGGTTTTAAGCTGGCGGACGGACCGTGACACGCGAGCGGAGAAAACAGCAGGCACTGCAAGTGACATCCGAGCAGGCGAGGGGTGACACAGGGCACCACAGACCTCCCCCCTTATGGGGGGTGAAAGTCAGTGTTCCCATGAAATATCAATTAACTCGGGATTTATGGTATAAAACTATGAAGGCGCGGTGCTTTGGACCCTCCCGTCAACATGCAATTACACCATGTCGAATAGCCTAAAGGGGGGTGTCACGCTAACACGGTTGTATCACGATTGCCAAAATGAAATTACACATATAGAAATACAAATACCACAGCACGAGCGTCTCTAGCGGAGTGTTTCGTTCAGCGGCGACATTCATGCCACGAATAACCTATTCGGCATACTCATACTGTGACACGCCGCGACGTTCGTGACCGTGTCACCAACTTTCATTCTCGGAGCTTTCGCGGTTTGCGGGCACCACCCGTAATGAAGTAAGCGGCCGAATCTCTTGCGGGGCCTGGTCAAATTCAAAGGAAGGCCTCTCCCCGCCCCCAAAGTGGAGGTGCTGGCCAACCTCATGGAGCTCGGCCATCGCTGTGGACGCCGCCCCCATACGTGCGTGACGTTCATGACAGTGTCACCAACTTTCATTCTCGGAGCTTTGCGGACTGCGTCTCATGTCACATAAAAACCTGGCGACCGCGACCACGTGACACTGAAACGAAATTGTGACCACGACGACCACGACACACGGAAAAATCATTTTTGTGTATAATTCCTGTTCCAGCCCATACAGGCGACGCGCGACGTTCATGACAGTGTCACCAACTTTCATTCTCGGAGCTTTGCGGACTGCGCTGCGTCTCATGTCACATAAAAACCTGGCGACCACGTGTCACTGAAATGAAAGTGTGACGACCACGACCACGACACACGGGAAATCACTTTTGGGTATAATTCCTGTTCCAGCCCATACAGGCGACGTTCATGACAGTGTCACCAACTTTCGTTCTGAGAGCTTTGCGGACTGCGTCTCATGTCGCATTTTAGGATATAAAAACCTGGCGACCACGTGCTGAAACGAAAGTGTGACAATCTTCCTCCTGCGATCTTCTTCCGGCGATCTTCCTGCAATTAAAGGCAGCATGGGCCCTCCGTCGGAGACGGGAGGGTATAAATGCGACATCACAATAGAGCCCTATCACGAGTGTTTTTGTATAATTATAGAGATGCGCCCTCGCTGGATAGGGCTTCAGCAAATCACGAAGTAGAATTATACAGCGTGACATAAATGGTACATGTATGATGGGCATCCCAGCACGGTATAATAAGAACAGTCGTCGAAAAGTCTTATACCTGACTATATTGAGTTCCATTTCTTCTTCCTCCCTGATGTAAATCATCGTAACGCCGCTTGGGTGCACGTTGTTTATGCGGAACCCAATCAGACATTATAAATATACAGGCGATGAGTGCCACAGACAAGATGCTAAAAAGTGTGCCGTGATATATGCCAGCGCGTATGGATGGCATAAGTATAATAAATAATTTCCAGAGGGTTAACAGTGCCAGTCACGTCTTGTTGGTATAAATATACACATAAACATGAAGACGTTATACTGTAAAGTGAACACTGCTAAGTCCGGAGCTAATCGAGCTTGCATACGCACAGGTTCTGCTACGGTTTGCATAGCAACATTCTAGTTTCCGCCCGGTGAGACGTATACCTGCGCGTGGCTGTATGCAAGGAGTTGTGGTGCAGAATGAGAGCAAAACACGGTCGATGTGAAACAAATACAGATGTGTCAATCTCACAAGCGTCAGCAACGCTCGGATTGATCATATGATTAAAATCGCTCGGACAGATCATATAATTAAAATCTGGAGGCGAGGATGAAAAAGTATTACCCTCAAACCCGTAAGACTGAATATCCGAATCATCATCGACATCTATATCCTTCGTGTATACCGAATGCTCAAAAATGAAATGATGTAATATATCCACCCTGTTAGTAAATCAGGGGATATTAGTATTTATATACTAATACATGCGACGACGGTAGCATGTCGTGATAGCTACCTATCACGACATGAGGTAGATGTCACCCGTTGCCTGGGCTGACAATGAGCACGTTGGCCAACTTGTTGGCCGACGTGTCATTGTCAACCCAGGCAACGGGTGACATCTAACTTGTCTGCCGTTGATCCCCTACTGACTTTCAGATCGACAGTTCATTAGCTATCCACATAGTATGGCATTCCACAAAATTATCAATCCTTGCCTCAACATTGTCAACCATGCCCCTTAATCGTCGTCCATTTATTCAAATTACTTTGAACTATACCGTCGATCCCCAGCCTGTTTTCCGCTTCTCGACTGACTTGATATGCGGCAGGTATAAATCGTTTACGCAAGATTTACCTTCAATATAAACAAGTATTTCACGTTTTCCCATCCAAGGTACAAATTATACAGTCTTCCCACCTCCTAATTTTTACTCAGATTATTTCACTATACAGTCCTCCCTTCATTGTATTTATACTCGATACTGAATTTCACTATACAGTAGTATACTGAATTTCACTATCTCTTTATTGGATCCGAGTCCACCCCCTAGACTTATTAAATTTAGGATGTTTTAATAATTGTTGTAGCACCTGGTATAATTAATATATCCGTGCAAATATATAAATTGACAATTATCTATATATTGAACTTTGAATTATACAGGGTGCGCTCGGCTGTCCCCCCCTATAGGGGGTTATATTGAGCGGGTTCCATCAGGGACCTCAATATGACTGCTAAAACACCCCATATCGGATGCCCCATTCCCGCCCCCCCACCGGTACAAGGCATGAATCCAACCCCCCCCAGCCCTTTGGGGGGTCCCATAGGTGGAAAATATAACCTTTGGGTGCCCTCCATGTGGAAGTTGGGTGGCACTTTTCGCTTGGCAAATTACCTAAAATTCACACATTCCATTAAATCCTCGCGACCCCTACACCCCTCTAAATGACGCAAGTCATGCAGAACCCCCCCAAACCCCTCGGGGGGGGGGCATTGATAAAGTGTGGAACCATGGATTGCCCCCCAAATCTATTTTAGGGGGGGATTGGGCTTGGTCAATTTTGGTCATTTTTTTGGTCAACGCGGGGCAAAATGATGCCCTCGACCCTCGTCCGTCGGCCCAAAGGCCCCAAGGCGAACCCTGGCGGTTCCTGGTGGTTCCCTGGCGGTTAATGAAGGTTGTATTTATGAAGCGCTCGACAATACACGAATGACCTATGGGAGATACGGCAAAATCGATCGGGGAAAAATGAGTCCACCCCCTGGAATTATTGACGATCCTATTAGGAGATAGGAATTACAGGAATTTCAGGACTATTACAGGAATTCACTCTAGGAATTTCAATACAGGATTCAAATTCAGTAGCATACCTGGACTTCACTATGCAGTCCTATACAGTATGCTACTGAATTTCACTATACAGTCTTCCCACCATTGAATTTATACCAAGATTATTTCACTTTTTCCCACCACTGATTTCATATGTACGTTTCCAATTTCGAATTTTAAGTTTTGAAGGTGATGATGATGGCCGATCGAACGTGATGACCGATTTTGAAAGAGCTGGCAGAGTATTTCGCGTCGCGCCATTGGTGTGTATAATTTCTGTTGCAGCCCACATCCACATCGCATCGGCGTCTTTGATGACAGTGTCACCAACTTTCATTTATATGTGAGCTTTGCGGCATTGCGGGCTTCGCAATCTAAATATAGCATAGTGTGACAGGCTGACGACGTTTAGCGCCCGCAGAAGGATATGTATGTATGTATGTATGTATGTATGTATGTATGTATGTATAATTTCTGTTGCAGCCCATTCAGACGTTTTTTTATGATGGTGTCACCAACTTTCATTCCGGGAGCTTTGCGGGCTTCGCAATGTAAATGGAATGCTAAAAGAATAGTGTTACTGATAGCCGATGCCGCTTCCCACAGATTTTATAATTCCTGTTGCAGCTCATACAGGCGTCTTTGATGACAGTGTCACTAACTTTCATTCTGGGAGCTTTGCGGGCTTCACAATAATAGAATAGTGTGACAGACGTCTTGCGTCACGCCGAAGACTCCATATATAGGTGTATGATTCCTGTTACGGCGAAGTTGTGAATTGCCTTTTATTAATCCTGAAGGCATTAACCTGTATTTTAATATTTCGCATATGATTTTACATAATATCACGTCATCATTTTTATTACGTAATATACTGTCATCATCGAATTTCGATGCGCGCGATCCATTATTCATTATCCCTTTGCGTGTTTTATAAAGGTTTTACTATTTCTCAGTTTTCATCATCAGGCGCCCGCGTGGCGCAGTGGCTGAGCGTGTGGTGTGAGGTGCGGTTGGTGTGGGATGCGGCAGATACCTGGATCGAAGCTAGCTGGGAGCGGAGCAAATGCAGTCGTGGAGCAGTGGTATAGGCGCCTCGGTGGGCCGCCCCGGAGAGCCGGGGGGGTCGCCGGGGCGCGGGCGTGGGCGAGGCAGAGGAGATGACCTGGTACACAACGTTAACATTTATGCTTCTCAGGATATTTTCTCAAATAAATTATTTTATTATATTCGAAATTCGAAAATTCTATTTTGTATATTTTCATTTTTATATTTGTATATTTTTATATTTTGCTTTTTTATTTCCTGTATAAAATTATATAGCACGGCTTGACAAGAACCCTTGTCCGCAGACGTGTCATCCGAGTTGGACCAACCAGAAATTAGCATTTTAGGCAACGGCAGACAAGACAGTGATGATTACGATAGTGACGACATGATAGTGACGACAAGTCTAGAGCATATAGTCTGACGTGGCAGCTATTACTACCTCTAGTAGGTCAGATAATTGTCAATTATACGATTATTAGCAAAGGGAAGGGTTATACGCGCTGGAACTGGAACGTGGTTTCCGTCTCAGTCCCGAAAAAATTCTGAACCAGCGTGACGGTCATATCGTCTCGCATCGTCTCGCGTGTCATCGTGAATTTAATTTCCAGGATTATTAAAACAAATCATCTATTTATCTTCCATCGATATCGCGGATACGATTGCCGTTGGCGTTGACTCGCTCAAGGATAAAGAGCTGCGCACCAACATTTACTGCTCATAATTTTCTCAACGGTCCTTCGCTTCGCCTCATGGGCGGAACGATGTCGTGGCTGCTGTGTTATGCGCAGGGATTTCGGAAGTGTTTGGCTGCTTCTATTTTTCAGTTTGTTTATGCATATGTGCCAACTCACGATACTCATTTTGTGCGGCTTGTGTCGCAGGTTTTCCGATGGCGAGGAGGGGCGCGCTTTCTTGAGGTGTGGAAGTCTAGGGCAACCTAGCTTGGGATCACACCCAACCACATCGGACCAACCTTGTTCTCACGTGCGGTTGGGTTCGAACCCAAGCAAGGTTGGCATGCTCAACCTTGACTTCCACATCCCAAGAGGTCGCGATGGCGCCACAAACCCAAAAAGTTAAATCAGTCTAAAACTTATCACACCTCGATGCTCCTCAAAGTTTGTATGCATATCCAAGGTGAGTAGAATAAAATATGAAAACAAAGTAAGTCCGATGTGGTTGGGTATCATCCCAAGCTAGGTTGCCCTAGACTTCCACATCTCAAAAAAGGTGCGTCCCTCCTCGCCATCGGAAAACCTGCGACACAAGCTGCACACACCGAATACCGTGAGTGCACATGTATGCAATAAACGAATTGAAAAATAAAAACAGCCAAACACTTCCGCAATCCCTGCACATAAAACACTGTTCCGGCCATGAGGCGAAGGAACGTTGAGAAAATTATGAGCAGTAAATTTTGGTGCGCAGCTCTTTATCCTTGAGCTAGTCAACGCCAGCGCCAACGGTAATCGTATCCGCGATATCGATGGAAGATAAATTGATTATCTGTTTTAATAATCCTGGAAATTAAATTCACGATGACACGCGAGACGATGCGAGACGATATGACCGTCACGCTGGTTGAGAATTTTTTCGGGATTGAGACGGAAACGACGTGTGAATTCCAGCGCGTGTGAATAACCCTTCCCTATCGATTAACTCAGGATCCATGATATAAATACGACATCGCAATACCGTCACGACAGCACGCAATATCAATTCACTCGGGATTATTGTATAAATGCGACATCACAATACCACGACATCATGCAATATCACAACAGCAGCATCCCAATATCAATTAATTCGGGATTTATGTAGTAAACAACAGTCGTTTATAGCCGATATGGGCCTCAATATTTGCATTGTTAACTCTATGACGTGCAACCCCCCAGCTGGGGGGGGTGACCCATTCCCCTTTGTTGTGCGTGCAGTGGGCGGCGCTGTGAGTTGTGGGATGCGGTGGTGTGCATCCCACACGTCGACCGAACATGG
>LGRX02009112.1:0-12590 GCA_001247695.2 Cymbomonas tetramitiformis
CAGGTCCGTGTGGCTAGGGGGCAGCCGTGCGCCCTCTCGGAGAAACGCCTCCGCCTCGCCGCCAGGTAGCGGCAATGACACCTCCTCGGGCAGCACCTCGGCAGAGCCACTAGAGGACATCCGTGCACACTCCATGGGCTGCACCTCGACTGTGCGCTCCGGTGATGACTGCGTGCACCCCTCACGCGGTGACTCGACTCTGCTGGCAGGTGGCCGCCGCGCGCACTCGTCGGGCCGCACCGCCAATGTGCCGCCAGGGGCCAGCTGTGCGCACTCTCGGAGCGACGCCTCTGCCTCCTCGTCGGGTGGCGGCAGTGTGTGCTCCTGGGGCAACACTCCTGCTCCACTACCATCAGGTGGCCACCGTGTGCGCTCCCCGGGCAGCACCTCCACCGACGACTGCGGATATGGGCCTAGTGGTGGCGCCGTGAGCGGCCTCCAAGGCTCCGCATCAACGGACAGCTGGGTGCGTGTCACGCCAGCGCGCGCGTCTGTGTCGTGGCTTTGGTCGCGCGCCTCGCTCGGGGCACCGCCAACGCGCTGGCTGTGGTCTAGCGCCTCGCTCGGGTCACCGCCAGCGCTCTGACCGTGGCCGTGCACCTCACGTGGGGTTGCGCTGGTGCCATGGCCGTGCTCGCGGGGCTCGCTAGGGGCACTGCTAGCGCTATGGCTATGGGTGCGCCTCGCGCCGGGGCATATGTAGCGCATGCCCGCGCCATGCTTGCTACTGCGCGCCCCGCTAGGGACGGCACTTGCACAGTAGCCGTGCGCTTCGCTCTGGGCAGCGCATGCGCTGTGGCCGTCGCCGCGCGCCTCGCTCGAGGCATCGCTCGTGCCGTGGCCGTGCGTCATGCTCAGAGCAGCGACGATGTGGTTGCGCGCCTCGCTAGGGGCAGCGCCAACGCCGTGCCTGTGGCCGCGTGCCTCGCTAGGGGCAGCGCCAGTGCCGTGACTGCCACCACGCGCCTCGCTAGGGGCAGCGCCAGTGCCGCGACTGCCACCACGCGCCTCGCTAGGGGCAGCGCTCGTGCTGCGACTGCCACCACTCGCCTCGCCAGGGGCAGCGCTGGTGCTAGGGCAGTGGCCGCGCACCTCGCTAGAGGCAATGCCGATGTGGTTGCGCGCCTCGCTAGGGGCAGCGCCAACGCCGTGCCTGTGGCCGCGTGCCTCGCTCAGAGCGGCGCCGAAGTGGCCGCGCGCCTCGCTAGGGGCAGTGCCAATGCTGTGGCCGTGGCCGCGTGCATCGCTCAGAGCGGCGCCGATGTGACCGCACGCCTCGCTAGGGGCAGCGCTAGTGCCGCGACTGCCACCACGCGCCTCGCTAGGGGCAGCGCCAGTGCCGCGACTGCCACCACGCACCTCGCTAGGGGCAGTGCCAGTGCCGTGACTGCCACCACGCGCCTCGCTAGGGGCAGCGCCAGTGCCGCGACTGCCACCACGCGCCTCGCCAGGGGCAGCGCCAATGCCGCGACTGCCACCACGCGCCTCGCCAGGGGCAGCGCTGGTGCTAGGGCAGTGGCCGCGCACCTCGCTAGGGGCAACGCCGATGTGGCCGCACGCCTCGCTCAGGGCAGCGCTCGCGCAGTGGCTGTGGCCGTGCGCCTCGCCAGGGGTAACGCTAACGCTGTGGCCATGGCCGCGTGCCTCGCTCGAGGCAGCGCTCGTGCCGCGGCCGTGCGCTCCATTCAGTGCAGCGCCTGCGCTATGGCCGTCGCCACGCGTCTCACTCGGGGCAGAGCCGGTGCCGTGGCCATGCTCGCGGAGCTCGCTAGGGGCAGTGCCAGCGCTATGGCCGTGGGTGCGCCTCGCGCCAGGGCATATGTAGCGCATGCCCGCGCCATGCATGCTACTGCACCTCCCGCTAAGGGCGACACTCGCGCCATGGCTGTGCGCCTCGCTCAGGGCAGCACTCGCACAGTGGCCGCGGCCGCGCGCCTCGCCAGGGGCAGCGCTCGCGCAATGGCTGTGGCCGTGCGCCTCGCTAGGAGTAGTGCCGTGACTGGCGCTGTGGCCGTCACCGCGCGCTTCACCAGGGGCAGCGCCAGCGCTGTGGCCATGGCCGCGAGCCTCGCTCGAGGCAGCGCTCGTGCTGTGGCTGTGGCCACGCGCTCCACTAAAGGTAGCATCGGTGCCGTGGCCGTACGCCGAGTGCGCTCTGCGCCCGTCCAATCTGAGGTACCTCCCCCCCCCCTCGGACAGGCGCAAGACCGCACGGCGCACAATCCCACGGGACGCCACCCGCAAAAAGCTAAGCCTAGCAACGAAAAACGCCGCCCGCCGCCACGCCCGCAAACCCGCCGCCCGATCCCGCATCTCCTGACCCCTAAGCCAAACCACGCAACGATCGCGCCCGACACGGACATCCCGCAACACCTGAAGCCGCAGAATGAACCACGCCGCCCGATCCCAGGCCCGCCGCTGAGCCATACGCACCGCGCAGCGCGAAGCCACGCGCTTGGCACGGCACATCCCGACGCTCATCCCGGGGACCGCCGCGCACCTAGGCCGTGACGTGCTAATTAACTAACGCAGTGGAGGCATTTACGCCCACGCAAAGCAACAAGCACACGCCGCACCCAGAAATTCACCACTCAGGCACGAGCCGAGTGGCCAAACCGGCCGAAGCGCGGCAATTCCTGAGTATAGAGGGCGCAAGCCCTAGGCTACCCGAGATTGAGAAACACGGGGACAATTCAGCAAAGGCCGCACAATTTTAAAAAAATCGCGCAGCGCTTCCGCCGCGAAGGGTCGGTGCTGCCGAAAAATCCACGCGATCCCAAATCCCAAGCCCGACCTGCGCAACTGTGCGCTCGTGACACGAGCTCAAGCGCTATGCGTGAACAAGAAACATGCTAGGGCAGAAGCGCGCCTGAATCTCCTCGCGGCCCAAAGTACCCGGAGATCGGAACTCCAAGAACACCTGAAACCCGGCATCACCAACCCGCAGCCAAACCGACACGCCGCCCAAAGCGCACGACAAAACATCCTAGACCAAAGAAAGAATCTACGCAAAACACGTTTTCGTTCGTAAAAGTAAAAATAATTCCAAAGTCATACACGCAAATTCCAAATTGCATATACGCAAAGGACGCTACAACGCCACGTCAGGGCAGCCGCCCCATCCGAGGACAGAACAGACTCAAAGTACATTCGCAAAGGGGAGGGAGGACCAAGGGCCCCAAGCCACCTCCCTCATTGCTAGGTAGTCGTACCAAACTACGTCGCGGATCAAAGCACTCGGAGAATTCCACTCCTAGAGCACCTGAATCCCACAACCACGCACCCACCAACACGAAGCAGAAACGCACGACACACTGTGCTTGATCTCACAACACAAAACGCCGGGCGAAAGGCATCACGCAAGGGGGGTGCAATCAGAATACGCAGAAACAGAAATTTTCAGGAAGCGACCGGTAAAAACGATCCAATTACCATTTTGTAGGAGGCTACCACTCCAGTTTCTTCTCTTCTTTACACTTTCGGGCTTATTCTATCTACACTTATTAAACGACCGCACGAGGTATGATTACGTTTGGTCAACTATCGGACTTCGGTTTCGTAAATCCTTCAAGTTATTACTACAAGACTTCGGTTTCGTAAATCTTTATAGCTATGCTTTTTACAGCAGTTACGGCTTACAATTCTCAGTTCAGTTCTCATCCCCGAAACTGGTTACACTTAGAGTTCTTATGCATTCAGGAACTCTCTCCATAACTCAACTGTACTGAGTACTCCGTACAACAGGCTAGGCACCTCACATCAACATCATTCTGATCGGTCCTACTGTACTCCGTACTGAGTACTCTTGCGTTTTGTACTTAGCCGTTTTTCTTGCTCTTGTGCTTGCCTCCTAGCACATTTCTTTTAGGAATATGGGATGTTTGACGATATAAAATCATAATCTAAGGTTTCACTATCTATGAAAAAATCTAGAGTTGATTTGTGTATAACCTTTTTGCAACCAATCTCTTTTAGGTATTCGCCCGCGATTCCATTACAATAAAACGGTTCATACAAGCTTTTTTCTTTCGGAATAAATTGCTTAATATTTTCAAAAGCGGATTTAGGAGTAGCATAGTCGTCATATTTTGTAAAAGTCTTGGTGTGAAATGACGCCATATTTATTGAATTATTATATTACCAATTATTATATAAAAGAAATGTCTTTACGCATAAAAGGATTCCAAAATCAAATGAAAATTCGGTCCGGTCTTCAAGCTCCACAATATGTCATCACGAATGAACCGATTGTAGGTGGTAATAAGTTAAATGAATTTTCAAAATTCCGAGGTAACAATGGACCTATGAATCCTATGTTAATGAACACTCACCGCCCCGCATCCTCGATGATAGAACCGTGCCGCTCCGTAAGTCGATATTTTGAAAGAAGTTCGCGAGGTTCATATCCGGACGGAGTAGGTTATAAGAGTTATCTTGTGACAAATAAAACGCCAATTAACGCGGAAACGGTTGTGTTCTATAGACCTCGTTATCATCCACAAATTAAACATTTAAAGTATCCCAATCAATCTAGTATAGGTGGTATATATATGCCACAAAACAAAAGTGAAAGCAAGTAAATTTATTTTGGCTTATTTTCTTTTTGTTTATATTAAATGCCAAAGAAAGGTGAACCGTTGTCCGATGAACACAAACAAATTCTTGCCAAGGCTCGAGAGAAGGCGTTAGCGATTCGACGTGAAAAATCTAAACAAAAAGCCGACATCAAATTAGCAAAATAGAAAAGAGGGAAATGCACGAAAAAGCTCAAAAAGTGATGTCAAAGAAGGTAAACGTTATTGGGCACGAAGTGGGAACTGATTCCGCGCGATCGAGATGTCATCAGACCTGAGACAGGTCGTCATCGTCATTTCGCCGGATCCGAGGTGCCACCGCTGCGAGGTGCACATGGTGAAGCTGCGAACAGAAGGTCAAAGGCAAAGGGGAAAAGGGTTTAAGATTTAGCGGCAGTAGGAATAGTTTTCAGAAGCATATGAAAAGTATTCTAGTGCTTCTGAAAACTATTCCTACTTCTTCTATATCCTAAACCCTTTGCCTTGCCTTTTACTGCTGCACGCGACCGGCAAGCATCTTTGAAACTTCCGAGTTTCAAAGATGCGTTTTGTATTTTGGGTCACCCTAAAATTACAAAACAGCCGAGCGCTTCCCGTTTTTGCGGGATATTCACATTTATTCCATGGCATATTTCATATGAAATATACACATAAGCACGAAGGCATCGGCCACGCATCTTTGAAACTAACGAGTTTCAAAGATGCGTTTTTTGTCATTTGGGTGCGCATACCCAAATAACAAATCAGCCGAGCGCTTCCCGTTGGCGTGGGGTATCCAACGCTTGAATGTTGAATATTCATTATAATATGAGTTAGCATGCGAGGTTGCGAAGGCATCGGGACAGAATCTACGAAACTGTCCTATGCCTTTGCCTTTGGGTTTGGGTTCGAACGTGACACCCAAACCCAAAGATGCCAAACAGCCGAGGGCTTCCCGTGCGTCCTAGAGCACGAAGCTTGGCACAAATACTGCCAAGATACATATCTTTAAGTTACTTGAAGCTCAAGGCTTCAAGTTATTTGTGCGCGAAACGCGCAATTTATTTCTATGGCAGATGTTTTGGGTTTGGGTTTGGGTTCGAACCCAAACGCAAAGATGCCAAACAGCCGAGGGCTTCCCGTGCGTCCTAGAGCACGAAGCTTGGCACAAATACTGCCAAGGGATATATATTTAAGTTACCTGAAGCTCAAGGCTTCAAGTTACTTGTGCGCCCAACGCACAATTTATTTCTAAGGCAGATGTTTTGGGTTCGGGTTTGGGTTCGAACCCAAACCCAAACCCAAAGATGCCAAGCAGCCGAGGGTTTCCCCTGCGTGTGCATGTGAGTTAATTCATATGAAAGATTCCATGGAATACATGTGAATATCCCGCACAAACGGGAAGCGCTCGGCTGTTTTGTAATTTTAGGGTGCACCCAAAATACAAAACGCATCTTTGAAACTCGGAAGTTTCAAAGATGCTTGCCGGTCGCGTGCAGCAGTAAAAGGCAATGCAAAGGGTTTAGGATATAGAAGAAGTAGGAATAGTTTTCAGAAGCACTAGAATACTTTCCATATGCTTCTGAACACTATTCCTACTGCCGCTAAATCTTAAACCCTTTGCCTTTCCCTTTGCCTTTGACCTTCCGTTCGCAGTTTTACCATGTGCACCTCGGAGCGGTGGCACCTCGGATCCGGCGAAATGACGATGACGACCTGTCTCAGGTCTGATGACATCTCGATCGCGCGGAATCAGTTCCCACTTCGTGCCCAATAACGTTTACAGTGTCACCATTCCGAACCCGAATGTGATACTAATTCAATAGATGAGGAACAATTAAAAGAGCATCAAAAGGACGAGGTGACAATTCTTAAAAAATCTATCAAAAAAATTTAGCCCAAGAAAAAAGTTGTTTATGTACAAGAGTCAAGTGGCGAATCGAGTGAGGAGGAAGAAATTGTTGTAAAGAACAAAAACATAAGTAAATTCCACAAGAGAGCACACCGCTGAAATAATTTATTGGCCTCTTGGGCATATTCTGGGTATTTCCTTGATGACTGTATATCCGATTCGGCCAAACGAGCGGAGACGGTCACGTTCACGGTCGCTGACATGTGATGACTTGTCGTTTGCTGTGAGCGCCCCAGATATCTGAAGCGCTTTCGTCAACTTCGCGAATTTCTGAGAATCTCTGTAGGAGGTTGCACGTGGCATTAATATATTTATGTTATATTTATACATAAGTTTTTTCTCTGCGTGAGGCCTTCAGAGACTCTGCAGAGAGGATCCTTTGTCATATAAATGAATTACTGTATGTTAACATATGCGCTGACTTTCGAATCGGTACAAGTATGACAGCATTCTGCTAATGTTTTTTTGCTACTGAACGGATATTTGTTGGTGCTATATCTGCTCGAAGGCACTACTCGTGCCCATTTTCTATTGTGATATTGTGACAGGATGAGTGCCCCAAAAACCCGGCAACAACTTATGCAGAAAGCAGAAAATTTGATACGAAAATGTCAGCAGCAACATAGCATCAGCTATGTCTCTCTTATGGGTGAGATGCTGATGCGACTCACCCAGCCATCCGGCCAACGCCGAGCAGAAGCGGGGCCCGTATCACAGTCTGATGTTCTAGGAAATTCAAAACGGGCACTGCTGATGTCACTTCGAGTTGCTGCGGAGATCGAAGAAAAAGTTAGACCTCGCTCTCCCCTCCTCCTCGACCAAGTCGGAACAATTTTTGTCCAAGTACCTGCAATACATAGTGGACCTCGCGTAGCGCAACAACCGCGGAACCTCATGTACAGAGGTTCGTAGCTATTGCGCTCCTTGATCTTAGTTATGTACACGTACTAATGTTATGTGCGCCATGCCCTAACGCCTCTCTCGTTTTAAAATGTGTACCTCGGGCATTGTTCGTGGTGCGTTGGATGCGTTTCATAGTCCAGGATGTGGTGTGTAACGAAAAGCATGCGATATATGATTGGAGGGCATCCGTAAGGATGATCGATGGTGTACTATGTGTGTGCCCGCCGATTAGCTAGATAGCTAGGTAGGTCGTTACATACATGTAGGGCGGTGGATCATTCGCACGTATATACAACGAATGTCATTATGCCAACCGGCCCATGGCCGCATGTACCATTGGCTATGACATATATCTTCAATCTGATTCATTGCCGAGCTGGTTTGGTTCCCAAATCCGCTTCAAAAAAATCGAAAGGAGCGCCATCTTTTTGAACGGCAAGTGAGAACCACCATGTATCAAAAAGTACTACCCATGTGGCAATCTGCATCCATTGGGAACGCTACACGTGATATATTGACCAATGGCGCATAAGGCAACTCAGTTTGGGTTCCTAAGGCAACAATATATAAAGGGTAGCATCCACATATCAAAGGAGGGCATCGAAAAAAAATCCGGCGTTTCGGTACTATCTCAAGTACCGTGGGGCAGTAGCCATGTGTGCGCACGCACCTCGCCCAGCCCCGGCATTCCGTCCACACGCATACTATCTGTAGCGTTTCCGCCATCAGTTGTACGCGCAGATAATGTGTGCGCACGCACCTCGCCCAGCCCCGGCATTCCGTCCACACGCATACTATCTGTAGCGTTTCCGCCATCAGTTGTACGCGCAGATAATGTGTGCGTATGCACCTCGCCCAGCCGCAACGACGGTGAGTGTTCCCACTCCACACGCATAGGCAGCGAGTTCCCATAAGGAGGTCGGCCCTGTGTGTACCAGCCTTCACCCTGATAGGGTGTTGGGAATTGAACATTCCTGAAAGGGTAATGTCCAGTCCAGGTGTGTAATGGTAATGGCGCCGCTGCATCAATGGGTGCAGCCGATGGTGTCATATACTGCACCTGCTGATCCGCTGTCCACGGTGGTGGTATTGGCCCTCCTGGATATAAACTGCCGGATGCATCAGCTGGGAGGAAGTTAGCTGCTGCCATTGGTGATGCCCTATACATAGGGACTGCGAAGGCAGCAGGATCAGAGAACTGCGCACCATATTGCCCCGTTGTAGGCTGCCGAACATACCGTTCGGCAGTAGCAGCTCCCATGCCTGCGCCCGAAACTGCTGCTCCAGGATACCCGGACGATGGTGCAACGTGCCCTGCTTCAGAATGCGCCCAAAAGGGCGCAGCAGCAGCAGGATCAACAGCAGGTTGAGAATATGGTGCCACTGGCTGTGCTCCCGTCGGTGTGCCAAGGGAAGCTGCCGGCAGGTGGTGAGGATAATGGCTTACCGGAGGTAACCCAATATATACTCCTGACGAACCGACGGCTGAGGTGTGCTGCCCGTGTTGCATATAGTGTGCTCCTGAGGGCGCACCATAACCGAGATAGGGTATCTCGGCATTAGCTTGATAAGCAGGATTGGTCTGTGGTGTGCCCCTGAATATACCACCCGACGTCTTATACGTGTACACGTCTGTGCCACTCATAGCCCGAGTCCAGATATATATATATACGACGTCAACTATCCACAGAACGGTCCACCCAGTAGGTTGTCGTTACGTTGAAAACAGCCCCAACCCGTGCAGGATGGGTTTGTGTGCGCCACACACGAAGCTGTTTTTCGTTTCCGACCACTAAGAATATTATACTAGAATGATATTCTGTGTCCAGAAAAGCCGTTTACGTTTGCTAGACGTCACCGTACGAATGCCGTGTTGTCGTTAACGTTGAAAACTGCCTCGACCCGTGTAGGATGGGTTTGTGTGCGCCACACACGAAGCTGTTTTTCGTTTCCGACCGCTAAGAATACTATACTAGAATGATATTCTGTGTCCAGAAAAGCCGTGTAGGAGTCTCCACTCTTGCTTTCTCTCTTCTTTACGGTTTCG
Organism: Cymbomonas tetramitiformis; assembly: GCA_001247695.2. Taxonomy (NCBI): domain Eukaryota; kingdom Viridiplantae; phylum Chlorophyta; class Pyramimonadophyceae; order Pyramimonadales; family Pyramimonadaceae; genus Cymbomonas; species Cymbomonas tetramitiformis. The sequence continues at coordinate 9,416 of LGRX02009112.1, forward strand.
GACTTATTCTATCTACACTTATTAAACGACCGCACGAGGTATGATTACGATTGGTCAACTATCAGACTTCGGTTTCGTAAATCTTTCTAGTTATGCTTTTGCTTTCAAGTGCATGCTTTCAATACACAATATACAGCAGTTACGGCTCTTTACTTTTTATGTTACAATTCTCAGTTCAGTTCTCATCCCCGAAACTGGTTACACTTAGAGTTCTTATACATTCAGGAACTCTTTCCATAACTCAACTGTACTGAGTACTCCGTACAACAGGCTAGCCTGGCGGGGCAGCGGCGCGTCACGCAGCCCGAGACAGCACAGCGAGAGCTGCTGCCTCATGGCGGTGCGCCTGGCGCGCTCGCGGTGGCTGCCATCTGCCACTCGCGGCGCGCTCTCTCACCCCCAAAAGAAAAGCGGTCCGCTCCCGGACGCTTCACTCTCGGTGGCCCTAAGGGGAGGGCGCGGGTGAGCACCTCGGTGTGCTCACCTCGTGGCGACACGCATGCAAGGGTGGGCCTCCTTGCAGGCGCGTGGCGATGCGTCCCGTCGAGACGGGTGCACTCGCCCGGAGCTTGGGGCTCGCCGGCCTCATCAGCACCCCGAGTGTGGGTGCCGCGCTCCGCGCTCGGCGGCGGGGCATGCGTGCGCGGTGTGCTGCTCCCAGGCACGCGCATCAACCTCTGCAAGGAGGCCCGATGCGCCTGGACGCGGTGCACACGCTGCGCGCTACTCCCAGGCACCATGCGTCTGGTGTGCCTGGCGGGGTAGCGGCGCGTCACGCAGCCCGAGACAGCACAGCGAGAGCTGCTGCCTCATGGCGGTGCGCCTGGCGCGCTCGCGGTGGCTGCCATCTGCCACTCGCGGCGCGCTCACTCCCCCCCAAAAGAAAAGCGGTCCGCTCCCGGACGCTTCACTCTCGGTGGCCTTAAGGGGAGGGCGCGGGTGAGCACCTCGGTGTGCTCACCTCGTGGCGACACGCATGCAAGGGTGGGCCTCCTTGCACGCGCGTGGCGATGCGTCCCGTCGAGACGGGTGCACTCGCCCAGAGCTTGGGGCTCGCCGGCCTCATCAGCACCCCGAGTGTGGGTGCCGCGCTCCGCGCTCGGCGGCGGGGCATGCGTGCGCGGTGTGCTGCTCCCAGGCACGCGCATCAACCTCTGCAAGGAGGCCCGATGCACCTGGATGCGGTGCACACGCTGCGCGCTACTCCCAGGCACCATGCGTCTGGTGTGCCTGGCGGGGCAGCGGCGCGGAATCGCGCAACCCGAAGACGACACAGCGAGAGCTGCTGCCTCATGGCGGTGCGCCTGGCGCGCTCGCGGTGGCTGCCATCTGCCACTCGCGGCGCGCTCTCTCTCCCCCAAAGAAAAGCGGTCCGCTCCCGGACGCCTCACTCTCGGTGGCCCTAAGGGGAGGGCGCGGGTGAGCACCTCGGTGTGCTCACCTCGTGGCGACACGCATGCAAGGGTGGGCCTCCTTGCAGGCGCGTGGCGATGCGTCCCGTCGAGACGGGTGCACTCGCCGGAGCTTGGGGCTCGCCGGCCTTATCAGCACCCCGAGTGTGGGTGCCGCGCTCCGCGCTCGGCGGCGGGGCATGCGTGCGCGGTGTCTTTGCTCAGGCACGCGCATCAGCCTGCGCAGGAGGCCCGATGCCTTTGGACACTGATGCACACAGCGCGCTTCTCGAGGGCACCATGCGTGCGGTGTGCCTGGCAGGGCGTGGCGCGTCCGCAGCCCAAAGAGCGGCCTGACGGGGCTCTTTGCCTGCCTCATGGCGGTGCGCTTGGCGCGCTCGCGGTGGCTGCCATCTGCCACTCGCGGCGCGCTCTCTCCCCCCCAAAAGAAAAGCGGTCCGCTCCCGGACGCTTCACTCTCGGTGGCCCTAAGGGGGGGGCGCGGGTGAGCACCTCGGTGTGCTCACCTCGTGGCGACACGCATGCAAGGGTGGGCCTCCTTGCAGGCGCGTGGCGATGCGTCCCGTCGAGACGGGTGCACTCGCCCGGAGCTTGGGGCTCGCCGGCCTCATCAGCACCCCGAGTGTGGGTGCCGCGCCCCGCGCTCGGCGGCGGGGCATGCGTGCGCGGTGTGCTGCTCCCAGGCACGCGCATCAACCTCTGCAAGGAGGCCCGATGCGCCTGGACGCGGTGCATACGCTGCGCGCTACCCCCAGGCACCATGCGTCTGGTGTGCCTGGCGGGGCAGCGGCGCGTCACGCAGCCCGAGACAGCACAGCGAGAGCTGCTGCCTCATGGCGGTGCGCCTGACGCGCTCGCGGTGGCTGCCATCTGCCACTCGCGGCGCGCTCTCTCCCCCCCAAAAGAAAAGCGGTCCGCTCCCGGACGCTACTCTCTCGGTGGCCCTAAGGGGAGGCGCGGGTGAGCACCTCGGTGTGCTCACCTCGTGGCGACACGCATGCAAGGGTGGGCCTCCTTGCAGGCGCGTGGCGATGCGTCCCGTCGAGACGGGTGCACTAGCCCGGAGCTTGGGGCTCGCCGGCCTCATCAGCACCCCGAGTGTGGGTGCCGCGCTCCGCGCTCGGCGGCGGGGCATGCCTGCGCGGTGTGCTGCTCCCAGGCACGCGCATCAACCTCTGCAAGGAGGCCCGATGCGCCTGGACGCGGTGCACACGCTGCGCGCTACCCCCGGGCACCATGCGTCTGGTGTGCCTGGCGGGGCAGCGGCGCGTCACGCAGCCCGAGACAGCGCAGCGAGAGCTGCTGCCTCATGGCGGTGCGCCTGGCGCGCTCGCGGTGGCTGCCATCTGCCACTCGCGGCGCGCTCTCTCCCCCCAAAAAAGAAAAGCAGTCCGCTCCCGGACGCTTCACTCTCGGTGGCCCTAAGGGGAGGGCGCGGGTGAGCACCTCGGTGTGCTCACCTCGTGGCGACACGCATGCAAGGGTGGGCCTCCTTCCACGCGCGTGGCGATGCGTCCCGTCGAGACGGGTGCACTCGCCCGGAGCTTGGGGCTCGCCGGCCTCATCAGCACCCCGAGTGTGGGTGCCGCGCTCCGCGCGCTCGGCGGCGGGGCATGCGTGCGCGGTGTGCTGCTCCCAGGCACGCGCATCAACCTCTGCAAGGAGGCCCGATGCGCCTGGACGCGGTGCACACGCTGCGCGCTACCCCAGGCACCATGCGTCTGGTGTGCCTGGCGGGGCAGCGGCGCGTCCCGCAGCCCGAG
>LGRX02009113.1:0-14471 GCA_001247695.2 Cymbomonas tetramitiformis
AGAGGCTGTAGAGGGGGCAGCACCTATGGGGCATGCATGGGAGCATATGGGGGATGGGCCCACTGCAAAGAGGGCCTATAGAGGGTCAGTTTGGTATAAGGAAGGCTCCGGGGGCCTTCGGGAGCTCTCGGGGACGGCACCCTAAAGAGAGGGGGTGCATTGAGGGGAGGCGGGTGGGTGGCAAATCTGAAGCCCCTCCATCAAGAGGCTGTAGAGGGGGCAGCACCTATGGGGCATGCATGGGAGCATATGGGGGATGGGCCCACTGCAAAGAGGGCCTATAGAGGGTCAGTTTGGTATAAGGAAGGGCCCGGGGGCCTTCGGGAGCTCTCGGGGACGGCACCCTAAAGAGAGGGGGCGCATGGAGACGGGGGGGGTGGGTGGCAAATCTGCAGCCCCTCCATCAAGAGGCTGTAGAGGGGGCAGCACCTATGGGGCATGCATGGGAGCATATGGGGGATGGGCCCACTGCAAAGAGGGCCTGTGGAGGCTCAGTTTGGTATAAGGAAGGCCCTGGGGCCTTCGGGAGCTCTCGGGGACGGCACCCTAAAAGAGAGAGGGGGGCATGGAGGCGGGGGTGGGTGGTAAATCTGCAGCCCCACGCAGGCTGTAGAGGGGGCAGCACCTATGGAGCATGCATGGGAGCATATGGGGGATGGGCCCACTGCAAAGAGGGCCTATAGAGGGTCAGTTTGGTATAAGGAAGGCTCCGGGGGCCTTCGGGAGCTCTCGGGGACGGCACCCTAAAGAGAGGGGGCGCATGGAGGCGGGGGGGTGGGTGGCAAATCTGCAGCCCCTCCATCAAGAGGCTGTAGAGGGGGCAGCACCTATGGGGCATGCATGGGAGCATATGGGGGATGGGCCCACTGCAAAGAGGGCCTATAGAGGGTCATTTTGGTATAAGGAAGGCTCCGGGGGCCTTCGGGAGCTCTCGGGGACGGCACCCTAAAGAGAGGGGGTGCATTGAGGGGAGGCGGGTGGGTGGCAAATCTGAAGCCCCTCCATCAAGAGGCTGTAGAGGGGGCAGCACCTATGGGGCATGCATGGGAGCATATGGGGGATGGGCCCACTGCAAAGAGGGTCGGTGAGGGTCCGTTTGGTATAAGGAAGGCCCTGGGCCTCGGGAGCTCTCGGGGACGGCAACTTCTCTAAAGAGAGGGGGCATGGAGGCGGGGGTGGGTGGGAAATCTGCAGCCCCTCCATCAAGAGGCTGTAGAGGGGGCGGCACCTTAGGGGTATTCATGGGAGCATATGGGGGATGGGCCCACTGCAAAGAGGGTCGGTGGAGTGGCCATTTAGTGCGCAAGGCTAGTGACGCCTATGCCTTGCGGAGCGCCTGCCACCAATGACACCTACGCTATTCAAAGCGCATGCCACCACTGTGGGTACCAACCGGCCACCACCGCCCGCTGCCGCCGTGGGTCCCAGCCGGCCATCACCGCCAGCTGCCGCCGTGGGTCCCAGCCGACCATCACCGCCAGCTGCCGCCGTGGGTCCCAACCAGCCACCACCGCCAGCTGCCGCTATGGGTTCCAGCCAGCCTGATATGAACTCCGTGCTGAAGTTTCCATCAAACGCGTCCGTTGCCCTCGCCCAGGGCTTCACTTTGAATAAGGTGGTGGCGGCAGACTTCTTCGTGGAGTGCATGCGAGAACGCTCAGGGAATCCCCCAAGCAATTTTACAAATCGCCAAGCCAAGCCCAAGGCCATTATGTGCTTGGATTGGTTCAAGTCCATGGCAACTGAGGAGGAAAAACAGATGTTTGTTCCAGGCGTTGTTGTGGAAGTGCAGCGTCAGATGGCACTCAACATCAGCTGTCTGATACAAGCCCGCTTGGCAGAGTATTACTCTGAGTTTGGACCGGTGCCAGACCAGTTACGGAAGACGGATAAAGGAGAAGAACTCTTAGCGAGCGCTTGTGCCTCACGCTGCGCGGAATTGAAGACGAAGAACGGCGTGACCGTAGCGCCTGACATGTTTCTTCAATGGCGGCAGGAGCGTGAGGCACGGCGATAGCGTGAGGCACAAGAAAAGCGTGAGGCAGAGGGAAAGCGAGAGGCACAGGAAAAGTGCGAGGCACGGGAAAGGCGTGAGGCACAGGAAACATCCGCTAAGAGACAACGACGTTTCAATTGAACATGGAAACACCACATGCATCGGCTACAAATAATTTGATATGCATGTTGGAAATCAGCCCATGCGCAAGTTGCAAAACATTTCAATATGTAGATGGGCAATCGCTCATGTATGGGTTGCAGATCTTTTCATAATTAGCCTAAGAGTCACCCATGGGTGGACAAGAAATTATTTCATATGAAGATTGAGAATCGACCCATATGTGGTTGCAATACCAAAAATAATAATCCTGGCATATGCATCCCTAAAAAAATCTTTAGATATGCATGTTGAAAATTGTACCATGTGTGAAAATCAGCTTATGAATAAGCCGAAAATCAACCTACGAATAAGCTGAAATGCAGCTTATGCATAAGCCGAAAATCAACCTACGAATAAGTTGAAATTCAGCTTATGCATAAGCCGAAAATCAACCTACGAATAACCTGAAATTAAGCTTATGCATAAGCTGAAAATCAACCTACGAATAACCTGAATATCAGCTTATGCATAAGCTGAAAATCAACCTACGAATAACCGCTGAAAATCAGCTTATGCATGAGCTGAAAATCAATCTACGAATATTCTGAAAATCAGCTTATGCATAAGCTGAAAATCAGCCTACGAATAGGCTTAAAACCAACTTATGCATAAGCTAAAAATCAACCTATGAATAAGCGGGAAAACAGCTTATGCATAACCTGAAAATTAACCTACGCATAAGCTGAAAATCTGCCTAGGCATAAGCTGAAAATCAACCTACGACTAAGCTGTAAATCAGCTTATGCATAGGCGGAAAATCAACCTACGAATAAGCCGAAAATCAACTTATGCATAGCTGAAAATCAACCTACGAATAAGCTGAAATTCCGCTTATGCATAAGCCGAAAATCAACCTACGAATAAGCTGAAAACCAGCTTATGCACGCACAAGCCAAACAGTTGTTTATGCACAAGCTGAAAATCAACCTACGAATAAGCTGAAAATCTGCCTACGAATAAGCCGAAAATCCGCAGAAATTTGTTCGAAATTTAGGTGGTGTCTTCAGGTTCATCAAAAATTTTGAGAATTTTCATCGTTGGAGGCTGGAATTGCTAAAAACAGCAAAAATGACAATTTTCGTGATCTCCATTCAGAGGGCTAGAATTGCTTTAACGGGGTTGGCAAACGATATCCAACCTTTTTGCAAAGGCTGGAAACGGCTTAATTTTTGAGAATTCCATCGTTGGTCGCTTAATCGGTTGTTGCTTAAAATCGGGCCCACAGTGTATATACACACACATACACATGTGCTCCGATGGTTTAATATGAATATGAAAGTATATAGACTATATACACACACACACATCTTATGTGTGGAAAGAACCAAAACGTTGTAGTGGGTTATGTATGCCACGTTATATCGTTCATATCCTGCAAAGATTTGGGACCTGCGGTCCCAAAAAAACCTATGACTTTGGGGGCCTTCGGCCCCCAACATGTCCCAAAAGCTTGGGACCTTCGGTCTCAAGTGAGGCGCCAAGAATTGGAGGCCTACGGCTCCCGAAACGTCCCAACACCTCGGGGCCTTCGGCCCCATGGGGACCTACGGTCCCAAAAAGCCTACGGCTTTGGGGGCCTACGGCCCCCAAAACGTCCCAAAACCTCGGGGCCTTCGGCCCCATGGGACCTACGGTCCCAAAAAGCCTGCGGCTTTGGGGGCCTGCGGCCCCCTACATGTCCCAAAGGCCTGGGACCTTCGGTCCCAAACAAGCACTTTCAAGGGGGGCCTACGGCCCCCCCGGGTGTCCCAAAATCGGGGGGTATGTCCCAAACACGCATTTTTTCTGTATCTTTTCGATATATATATGACCACTTCCGCGACTCAGATGGGATGGATGTTGTACTGGTCCCCACACGCCGAATTGGGACGATGGTCGGGTGCGAAGGGGGGGGTATGTTCGAACCAATAATTACACGGTGCCTGAAACGCCGAATTGGCGCGAATTTATAAATTCCTGAGTGCTTGGCTTACAGAAGCTTACGTTGAAGCCGATAGCCACTGTGAAGCCACTGTTAAGCCGGTTGCTTGAATTCGCGAGCGCCATGCACGGCATTACTTCGTAAGCTTCTGCAATCTTTTTAGAGGCAGTCTCTCGAGAATTTTCGCGCATGAGCGTGTCAAAGCCGAGCGTCAATGGCGCATACGCAAATGGCGGTATGCGCGATTTTGCCGCATAGTTGTTGTCGTGTAGCCGAACCTATTCGCAACTGATATGGCGAGCAATAGAAAGGCGTGTTCTATCCTAAACTTTGCGGCCAACGATAAGTGTTCGCGCTGTGTCTCTAAGCAGGCAGGTTGCAGCAACACGCACTTGTTGCCCCAGCAACCTCCTTTTGATCACGACTGGCGACATCCACGCGGAGCTCCGACTTCAATAATACAAACTGATGCGCCGACGTTGCGGGATCGTAGAAAGAATGGCGTATCTGCTTTCTCGGCTTCGGACAGTAATTTTATCATCAATGTAGAGCGACAATTGATAGTTGAGACAGACGGCGATGACGCTGCAACTAATCAACTCCCCGCGAAGTGGTTAACAAGGAGAGGCCGTTCAAGATCGGAAAGTTGCACAGCCGATGATGGTACGCATGCACACGCTTATTGTGAATTATCATATTAGTACGGCAGATGTTAATTGTGGACATAATGGCAACGTATGCGCTCTATAATAATGGTAATAATACGCGCGTCGTCCGTGTACCTATGCACAATCATATGCGCACCATGCAGAGATTGCGCGCATTGTGTCAGTTGTATGCGGCGACATGACGCGGTGCCGGTGATCGGATATGTTGCAGCCCAAGAGCATACCGCCAATAACATTGCCACGACTGCCATCGACACGGCTGCAGAGGTGTTGCATGAAAGGGAGCTTCGAAGTTCAGCTCGTGCTACTTTCGAAGTGACGACTACCACACCGCGCAAACGACCACTGCTGAAGGTAGTTGCATCAGATGTAAATGTGGAGGTGACATCTCCACATGACACTGCGACACCATTATCTAGTTACAAAGAAGTTGGGGAGTATATATCTCATAAACAATGTGAGGCGATCAACGCAATGCACTCCGTGTCGCACGCTGACAAACATCGTATCCGAGGTAGGTCCACGCTCATTACATGCACGCACACATATGTGTTATTAACTTTGATGCTGACTTACCACCATGCATCGATGGTTATACGTGCTAATAAGATGATATATTCCGTGGTTTCTTTTTGAACAGAACTTGATGCTGCATGCACCGTGCTGCTAGAAGAGAAGCATGCAGTGCAGATGGCAGGACTGCGAATGGTAGCTGACATAATGGATGGCACCACGAAGATAGACATCGATGCATTATGCAAGCAGTTGTTAACGCCTGCTGAGATCGACGACATTCAGCGGATTCCACATACACAAATTGCCCGAAAATACACAGCTTGATAGCATTCATCTTCAATCGAAATACAATGTCAAGCAGCGAGAGGGTGGGCCAGAATCAAATATGCTCCGATGCTGGATGTTTGGGGGCATCGGACTTGGTACTATCGTCAAGGTGGAGATTTCAGCGGAAGCAAACCTCAAGGTAAGCTCGTGATAATGTGTGTGCTCATGTGTGCTCATGTGTGTAAGTGTACACATTAGTATTCACTCTGGCTTACCACCACGCATTGTGTGTAAGTGTATGCGTGTAGTTGCAGATTGCAAAATACTTAAATATGTGTGTGTGCGTGTGTGTGCGCGCGCGCGCGCGTGTGTGTGTGTGTGTATGGATGAATGAATATTGTTAAGCTGCATCCAAAGCTCAGCTCAGGACGACACGGATATAATACACCAACCATACACGAAGTCACGAAGTGTTTATTAGTGGTCAGTGCGACTATTGCTAGCATATTGCAAGTATAGTATATACATACGCACGTGCGGCGAACGATCCGTTCCTAACGACCACGCACAAGTTCGACTTCGAGACGATATAATCCAAGGGTACGCGTTATCGACACAGTTGCCTACATGCATGTGTTCATAACGCAGCATGCATTACTATACGTGTAGAGATAATCACGTGGTGCATGCTAATATGGTCTGTGTATGCAGCGACCTTCGCTCATACCTGCAGTATGTGTGTTTCACGCTGTGAATCGCTTCGTGTGTAGCCTTGTTTGCCCCGTCACGCCGGGACACGCGTCGTGATTATCACGGTCTGATTTGACAATCGGATGCCTCTGTTGCTTGGCACATATCGCACAATGCGTGGTGGTAAGCCAGAGTGAATACTATGAATGAATATTGTTATGTGTTGCGGGCTGTGTGGCTTTAGCATAATTTCTAAATTAAGTATGCGTGTACTTGCTATGTTGTATACTTGTGTAGACTGCGATGTAGCAACTTTTCTAAATTATGTATGCTTGGATTGAGTATGTATACTTGTATAGGCTGTGATATATCACAATGTGTATACTTATACTTGGATTTACTAGGTATACTATCTTGCATATACTGTAATATGTTGTGTCTTTAGTAGCAAATTTTCTAAATTATGTAGGCCTTGATTTACTATGTATACTTGTATAGCCTGCATGGGTGATATAGCATTTTTTTTCTAAATTAAGCATGCTTGGATTTTCTCTGTATACTATCTTTGTATAGGCTGTATTATGTTGTGTGGCTTTAGCAACTTTTCTAAAATAGAAGTGTGGTTGGATTTGCTATGTATACTACTTGTATATACAGCTTATATACAAGATAGTATACATAGCAAATCCAAGCATACACAATTTAGTTTATGCAACCTACTACTATACAAATGTACATAGCAAATCCGAGCATGCCTAATTTAGACAAGTTGCTAAAGCCACACAGCCTGCACAGAAAGCCACACCCCCCCACACAGTAATATGCATCCATTCATACACATGCCGCACAAGCATGTTCACACACGCGTGCGCACGCGCGCGCACACACACACACAACACTGCACAAAAACAAAACAAGGTTGATTACTTAATTATTTTGCTGGGTTTTGATGAAGTCTAGAATCACATTGCCAACAAATATGGATGGAAAATTCTCCGGGGGCAAGTTGCCTAATAATGATGCAGTGATGTTCACAATGACAATTATGCCACAGCCTATACATGCACGCATAGCAAATCCGAGCATGCGTAATATATGAAACATGCTAAAACCACACAGGCCGCACCACACATACACACATATATAACAAAATGTATCCATCCACGATACAAATGCATGAGCAAGGTCACACACACACACACACGCACACGGCACACTTTTGGAAAAATAATTTTCATTATGGAGTTTCATTAGTCTTCCAGGGCCATATATATATATATATATGGTGTTTTTAGAGTGATATAATATGTATATATATATATATACATATGTGTGTGTGTGTGTGTATGAAATGATCCGGGGGAAAGTTGCATAATAATGATGAAGTTATGTTCACAACAATAATAATCAAGATTATTTTGCTCATTCATATTTTTCGTATATTTTTCGAAGCTGCATCGTCATCAACGGCGGTGCCGCAAGTTGCTGCTCGTGGCCGAGGCAAGGGGCGAGGGGGAGTTGCATCATCTGCGGCTGCACAACCACTTGTAGCTCGTGGACGAGGCAAGGGCCGAGGCGAAGCTGCATCGTCATCAACGGCGGTGCCGCAAGTTGCTGCTCGTGGCCGAGGCAAGGGGCGAGGGGGAGTTGCATCATCTGCGGCTGCACAGCCACCTGTTGCTCGTGGACGAGGCAAGGGCCGAGGCGAAGCTGCATCGTCATCAACGGCGGTGCCGCAAGTTGCTGCTCGTGGCCGAGGCAAGGGGCGAGGGGGAGTTGCATCATCTGCGGCTGCACACCCACCTGTTGCTCGTGGGCGAGGCAAAGGGCCAGGAGAAACTACATCATCTGCGGCCACACCGCAAGTTGTTGCTCGTGGCCGAGGCAACAAGAGGAAAGTTTGATCCGCGGCACGAGGATATATTATGCACTTGTAGACCATGTCATCGAGAGTAGAGCAAAAGTGGCAACAAGTAACATTGACATAGACACACTCAATGTGAACACACAGAGGTCGAGTATGTTGTTATGCTGGCGAGGAGCGAGAACATAACATGTGTTTTATGTTATAAACCCATGGATGTGAGATGGGCGATCCAATAACTCACGTCATGGCATCCTGCCATACATAATGCTATGATGAGTAGTAAGCATTTCAACATAGTTTGATATCTTCATTGATGGATAGATTGTGACGAATTCCTCTGATCGCTTGATGAGATGAATATTTTATAATCACCGCTGCACAAATAATAAACGAGTGGCCATCCGCTTCATCCTGTCTGCTCCGATTACGTACGCGTCTACGCGATCGTGTGAATATGGGAAGATTTTAACATGCATAAATCATAACCACAAATAACATCAATTCCCTATCCTCTGAGGTGTTTATCACACTCATAATAAAGGGCCCATTGCACGTTCACTTATTGCAACGGCGAAAGCTGCGTGATGCCCGCTTGTAGCACCTCGGACCTCCGCTGCGGGGAGAGCAACGCGGTTATGCTCATGTCGACGCGGCCGATGCAAAATTAACAGGCAATGCATGCAGTGAACAAAAATTCCGGTGGAATGACACCGATCCGCATCCGATGCCAACACGAGGCCGCCGCGAGGGCGACATGCGTATAGAGCATACACAACCCATGTCGTCTCATCTCCACCATCCTCCATCTCGGAGTTGTCACCACCAACATGAAAGTTAGTTCTCAAAAATGCTAGACCGTAGGAATCGCGCCCCATATGAGCGCTATCAAGGTGAAAGTTGCTAAAATGTGGCTAAAACTGCAATTTGAGTCCATTTTGGGACCTTAAACCCCAAATTCGGGTTATTGTACCATGCAACTGACATGTGCGGACATCGAATATCGGATTCTCAACATATAAATTGGTTGTTCAAAATGCTAGACCGTAGGAATCGCGCCCCATATGAGCGCTATCAAGGTGAAAGTTGCTAAAATGTGGCTAAAACTGCAATTTGAGTCCATTTTGAGACCTTAAACCCCAAATTCGGGTTATTGTACCATGCAACTGACATGTGCGGACATCAAATATCGAATTCTCAACATGAAAATTTGGTTCTCAAAAATGCTAGACCGTAGGAATCGCGCCCCATATGGGCGCAATCAAGGTGAAAGTTGCTAAAATGTGGCTAAAACTGCAATTTGAGTCCATTTTGGGACCTTTAAACCCAAATTAGGGTTGTGGTAACATGCAACTGACATATGTGGACATCAAATATCGGATTCTCAACATCAAAATTGGTTCTCAAAAATGCTAGACCGTAGGAATCGCGCCCCATATGGGCGCAATCAAGGTGAAAGTTGCTAAAATGTGGCTAAAACTGCAATTTGAGTCCATTTTGGGACCTTAAACCCCAAATTAGGGCTGTGGTAACATGCAACTGACATATGTGGACATCAAATATCGGATTCTTAACATCAAAATTGGTTCTCAAAAATGTTAGACCGTAGGAATCGCGCCCCATATGGGCGCAATCAAGGTGAAAGTTGCTAAAATGTGGCTAAAACTGCAATTTGAGTCCATTTTGGGACCTTTAAACCCAAATTAGGGTTGTGGTAACATGCAACTGACATATGTGGACATCAAATATCGGATTCTCAACATGAAAATTGGTTCTCAAAAATGCTAAACTATAGGAATCGCGCACCATATGGGTGAGTACAAAAAACAGTCAATCCATCCCATCTGAGTCGCGGAAGTGGTCATATAGATATATATCGTATATATATTATCATTTATTGCATGTGACGTGCAAACCGGTTGCTCAAAACATCACTGTATTCATATTGACAGGATGGTATGCATGAGCATATCGGCCGCAAGCTAAATCAGATTGCTTCAGCGGTAAGCAAGTTGGAAATATTGTTGAGCTCATTTGTGACATCTGAGTCAGTCGTGGTGTCGACGTATCGTTGAAGGCATCGGTTGACAAGGCCAAGTGTCTCTTGAAGTATCGCCCGACTGTAAACCGGTACATAAGAAAGATGCATCAGTGTGCATATTGGCATAAAAGTGTGAAATAAATGTACCAATTATGGAATGCTGATTCGGCAAGAATATACTTGGCAACTTGATGCCATCAACATCACTGAAGATACCCATCTTATCATGTGCTTGTGAAACATTCACTCCAACAGAAGATATAAATTCTACTGGAGGTGCATATATTTGCAAGATAATAAACGGCAACATCCTGGCCGTGATCTCCTCTGGCTTGGAAATAAGAGAAATGTCAGCACATATGACATGCGCATACACGCATGCGCATGTCGCTGTCGGATGTGCCCTGTCCCTGTAGGTCGGATCTTTGAGCATAATGTCAAGATCGGGTACTTCTCACTGTTTTTGTATAATTATAGAGATCGGGTACTTCTCACTGTAATACGACCTATATCTTCGCTCCAACGAACAACACTTATCCGATAACTTATGCGTGGCAATGCCAACAAACTGAAAGGTTTGAGAAAAATGATCACACACCTTGGTGCCAAAATACTGAGGCAACGGAAAAGCACCGACGTCGCTCATATTTTTGTCGACATCAGGTAACCTGCGCTGGCACACACAAGAAATGCATACGCAGTCAATATGTAAAATTAGCCTGGAATAAAATTTTCCTTCAGGAGAAATATTGATCGTCGTCAAAGATGCAAGAACTGTGGGGGGATCAGAAAGAAAAACGCTGTTTCAAAACTGTTTCAATCAATAAATGGAGAAAAGCATCCGACAGATACTGGCATGAAAGTCAGCATATTCTAATGTCATAAACCTACGACTGTTGTTCAGTGTACTTCCCATCAGTGTGGAAACTGGTGACGGCGTTCGACGATCCGAATAAACCCACGAATCAAACTTCCGCGTTACATCTAAGTATGACGACAGTACAGTTTACAGGAGTTGGGTGTATGACAGAAGATGGTAAAACTATCTTGAAAGGCATAACGGGATATTTCAGATCAATGCAAATATGTGCTCTGATGGGACCTTCGGGAGCAGGGAAGACTACGTTGCTTCACATACTAGCTGCTCGAGAGGTATTTGGAATCGTGAAAGGCTCCGTCGTTTACCACGACACGAACGAGTGCGGTTTTGTAACGCAGGAAGACGTCTTGGAACCTCGCCTTACCTGTCAGGAGATCTTAACATTTTATTGCGCTCTTAGACTTACTGCTGGCACTTCGCAAGAGACCATTAACACAACGGTATTGCAGTCATTGACCGATCTCGGATTAATGCATGTCGCGAATACAGAAGTTGGAGGCGACACCCTGCAGGTGGATGGTCCTGCACCTCGCACTTTCGTTTGTGCCGACCCCTACTTTCGCGTCCCTAGGGACTGCTCGTTGAATGGCGAGATATCCTTCTGTAAATTTTGCTTCCCGTTTCTTTAGAATGACGACTGGGCTAACTTCGTTTGTCATGCGTCACTCCATATGGCGTGACGAAACACTGCAGGGAGCGGGGAAGACCCTTTCCGGCGGCGAGAAGCGAAGAGTGTCGATCGGCTGTTCACTTGTAACAAATCCTTCTATTTTAATGTTGGATGAACCAACCAGTGGCTTAGATGCAGGAATGGCACTTGAAGTTATGGATGCCTTGGTGCTGATTGCTAAGAAAGACCGCACCGTCGTATGCAGCATCCATCAACCACGGTGGGATATTTTCAAAAACTTCGACAACATTTACTTCCTTGCACAGGTCGGCATCTATGTACACTTTACCTTCGTTTCCACACTTGCAGTTCTGAAGCTGATTGCAGGCTCCTTATGCGTATTCTAAAACTTTTCTCTCGCCCTTCGTCCTCAGGAGCCACTGATCTGAGCGCAGAGGAAGCGCGTTGCTGTGCCCTCGCACAGGTCTGGCCATGGGCAATATGAGCAGTTTTCCCTTCTGTTTGCAGGGAATTCTGGCGGCGAAAGGCACCCGGGAGGAGCTGTGGAGCTTTTACCTCTCCGAGTTCCCGCACCTCCCGAGGGATATGAAAGACGATAACATCGCGGACCTATATCTAGACTACCTCTCAGGCCTCAATGAGACATCAGCCTTCGAGGTTTCGAAGAGATTCGAGCAATATGCTTTTGATAACGAGTGAGCCTGACCGCGCTCCACCCTTCCACCTTTCCTTCCCCTGGGATCTAACCCTTCTCTTCTGCATTATATATATTCAGTTCAACTCTCTTTTGGAATGTTTTGGCGCCTCACCGGTTGCTCGCTGCTGCAGGACCACTGGCGGGAAGACGCGCCTAACCCTTACAAAACATCCCGCAGAGTTCAGGCAGCGGATGCCTTTCCATGAGCGTGCGGTAATTTTGATAAAGACCAAGTTCACTGCGCATTACATCCGTCGGGGAGACTTGAAAATGGTGACGGGAGGCCAGGGCATTTGGCTGCTGATTAGTGGCCTTGCTTTTTCTGGCGGCTCCACTGAGGACGATACACTCTTCGGTGCCATCCTCGTAGTGCTCATCATGCTATTCTTCAAGGGCCTTGGCTTGGTAGTCAACGTGGTGCCGATGCGAAGGTGAGCCGCCACATGATTGATGGAGCAGATGAACATTCTTGTTTGTGTGGCTTTGCTAGCAACCTGCGATCAGACTGACAATCTTGTTTTACGGGGAACTTAATCTACGTGGTGCTGACCTTACGGGACAGGCAGTACGCGCACGACATCGGCATGGGTCTCTATGATTCCGGGGAGTACTTATTGGCGGTCGTGGTGCTGGAGTGGGTGGAAGTACTATATTGTTGCTGCTTTTGCTGGGTTCCCTGGAGCTTCATCGCCAGTTTGAGAACCGGACCGAACTCGATTTTTTATGGCATTCTCATTACCACCCTCACGGCCCAGTGTGCCAACGTGCTTGGCCACCTCGCCATATATACCATTCCAAACGTCACCAAGTGCAATGCGTTGTATGGCGGTTTTATATGTCTGCTTTATGCGTATTCTGGTACTTACTGTGACGTTGATAGACTCGAAGGCTACCTGGCATGGATACCTCACGTCAACCCTTACTATTACTCTACCTCAGGATTGATGCAGAACAACTTCTCAGGCACTGAATTTGCGGAAGAGCCAGCCATGAATTGTTTTTTCACCTACAACCTGACACATTGTGCGGTATTTTTGGCATGCTACTATCTCCTTGTTCTTCCCTTCGTTTACTTGTCCCTCTCATACCAACTCTGGAATTTCAAATACGACAAGGTATGGAAGATCGTCACCTCGGGCTTCAAAAGCAAGGTCGGCCTCGACAGCCCCAGTGACGGCGAGAAACAAAGCCTCATCGAAAGCACTGGAGATAGGTGAGTGCATGTGCTTCTCCGTCCCGAAGGTGTGCAGTGTACACTCAACTCATTCAATTCAATCGCTGGACTCTAATATTCACTTAATGGCTCAACTCACCTACTGAAATCACGTAATGCCTTCTTGCCCTGCGTTGCACCACGAAAAAGAGCGCCGAGTTTATGCTGCCGCGGTTTGATTTCCCTCCGGCACGCGGTGGAGAGGACGAGCTCCGGGCTGCCCAGTCTGATTTCTCCTCCGGTGGAGAGGTAAAGGCAATCCTGCGACCATCATACTTTTTATTCATTTAAATACTCTTTTGGTTTTCGTTTTTGTCATCAGGGATGAAAGGAAAACCTCTAGCGGTGTCCCAGAGCGCAGAGACTCCCTTGACGTGATACGAGGACCTTCGATTACTTGGTCCCATGTGCAGTATAGCATCACCATTATGAACACCGATGAGGCCTCTGGTCCTGCTGAGGTAGCTTCCGGGCCTCCCTTTTAGCGCGTCAGATTGTTCGCACACATGTAAGTGTGGTAAGCACAACGAAGGGCAAGTGTTGTAAAGGCAGCGAAGGGTGTTGGGCAGGGGAAGCAGGGCAATGAGATGAGTGAGCTCGCCAACGTCGCTTTCCAGCAGCGCCAGAAAGTTATCCTCAGCGACAGCACCGGCGTCGTCAGAGCGAGCACACTTTGTGCACTGATGGGCCCCTCCGGTGCCGGCAAGACATCTCTACTGCACATTCTTGGTGGCAAAGAGATGCCTGGACAGGTCCTGGGGCGCTGCTGTGGCCTTTCCCTGTTGATTGGAAGGGTCCCCGACACCACACAGGGCCCCCTTCGGGTCATGGCTCACGTGCGTCGCTCAGGCACGGCGAAGCATGGGCGTGCTTCACGAGAGGATGGCGGGGGGCGCTCAGGCACGGCAGCGCATGGGCGTGCTTC
>LGRX02009114.1:0-15058 GCA_001247695.2 Cymbomonas tetramitiformis
ATCTGAGTATGGACTATGCTATTATTATTGAATGGTGGGAGACGTACCTGGTGGCCTGAGTGGCAGTAAGCCGGGGTGCTTCGCGGTCAGCTCGATCTGAGTATGCTCACCTCCACCCCCGGTGCCCAGAGCCTGCGCCACACGTGTGCATGTTTTAATATAGCGTGGAATGCACACCAGGGGGCAATCCGGAAGGCGCAAGGCAGCAGCCTGTCGTCTGCGACGCGGGGACTCCCCGGTGCCCTATCAGGCCTTACCCCATACGCGTTCGTCGTGACTCGTAACTAACTTTTACACCGAGCATCAAACTCGCGCAGTAGCAGTGCTCATTCCTGCACATTCGTTGTCATTGTATTGGGTCATTATACGGGATTAGGGCGGGATTCGTACCCCTTTACCAAACGCCCAGACACGGCAGCCATCCGACACGAGTGCATGTAGGCGACCCGCTGCCACAGCCGTCAAGGCCTGGCTCGATGGTGTTCCCTGCCGCAACCTCCGAAGCAACGTGTAACAGCCGCGTGCAAGAGGCAGCTCCCAACTCCTCAGAGGGTGGAGCATATCGGCGATGCCCCGCGGCGGTTATTTTTTCTCCAAGGACAGGCTAAGCGCAGTGTCCGGCCTTTTTGTAAAACGCGGTAAAAATCGCGCTCTATCTCGCGGATGTATGGCGCGGTGGCTCCGGAACAACAAACCGAGGAATCGAAGTGCGCCAGCTACAGGCAAGAATGGGGTGGAATCCTCTACCACAACGTTGAAGGGCGTTTCCGCTTCCATGGTCTCTGCGCCATGAGATGTGCCCTGATCACGGGGGCAAAAAGTCGTCCCCCATCATCGCCCGCCCCCCGCGGATCGCATCGGATCTCGGATGAATGGCCTCTCCTGCGTGGGGACCTTCACCGCAATGCACGTACGCGTGGCGTGTGTGAGCGGTCACTCGGTGCAAAAAACAGTCATGAAAGAAAATGCAAAGAGCTTGATGGACGAAGGGGCATGTCTCAGCATCAGAGATGAGTACGCTCGCTGCGCCAGCATCAGGTAGATGGCGACGAGGGCTCACCAGCTGCCCCCACACGAGAGCTTGCCCCTCCGCAGTGAGGGCCACAGCAAATGTCCCCCCTGCCGCGATCTGCGGGCACGCCTCTCCCCCGCGGCTTTGCCTGAGTATGGCTCATGGACGCGTTCATGCACAAGCGGGATGTGGGAAGAGGCGACCGCGGGCTCGGGGAGAGCTCTCAGCCACAACGTGACATGGGCTTTCTCCCCCTGACAGTGAGGACCCACCGAAGACTGGAGCTTCGGTGTCTTGCCAAAGTGGGAACATATTTGCTCCAGTAGACGTGCCGTGCAACTCAAACCGCGCAGGGGTGACAACGGCAACGACAGCCACATTGAGTGGTATTGTATACACGTGACATATATATGATCGTTGGATATGCGTGGACCCAGTATGCATACGTACGGCACGTCTGCTGGAGCAAATATGGTCCCACTTTAGCAAGACACCGAAGCTCCAGTCTTCGGTGCGCCCTCACTGTCACGGGGAGAAAGCCCATGTCACGTTGTGGCCTGAG
Source organism: Cymbomonas tetramitiformis (assembly GCA_001247695.2). Classification (NCBI taxonomy): domain Eukaryota; kingdom Viridiplantae; phylum Chlorophyta; class Pyramimonadophyceae; order Pyramimonadales; family Pyramimonadaceae; genus Cymbomonas; species Cymbomonas tetramitiformis. The sequence continues at coordinate 1,575 of LGRX02009114.1, forward strand.
ACCACCGGCCGGCGCGGGCGGAACGCGGCGCATGCAGGCAGGTGATTGGCCGGCGCGGGCGGAACGCGGCGCATGCAGGCAGGTGATTGGCTTGCTCAGCAGTCCCGAGGATCTGCAGGTCAGGGTCTGGCACAAGCAAGAGCAATACACCATTGGCGTAAATCATGAAAACATCGGACGGCCACGATGGACCATATTCAACATCCGACAAGACAGTGGCCGCGAAGCAAAACTGAAGCAGTTGCGACGATAACCGGGCATCAAGTGACCACCATGACCGAGAAGCGGAATCGAGCAGTAGTGACGTTGGCCCAGCACCCAGCGCCCGCGGCGATCGAAGTGCAGCGTAGGCTGATCCCGCTCGTGGCGGCGGCATCTCTCGGGAGAGTGAGGGAATGCACCGAGGTCGCGCCGCCCCTTTGTCGAAGAGACTCCCGAAGCCCGCCCGCCACCTGTCGCCCGCGCACCTCTGTTCACGCTGTCTGGGGCACTGGTGCACCCGAGGTGTGCCCAGCAGCAGGACTGGTCACCACGTGTCAAGGCAGCAGTCCTTGCGTAGTCAATACAATGCGGTAGAAACAGCGGTTTCGAAAGCTTTCGAAATTTGGCAAAGCCGATGCACAGTGAAATCTGATGTTCGATTCTGCAGAAATTCAGAAATTCTGCGTGGCTGGTGAGATCATGGGCCACAAGGGCGCAGCAAGGCGCTTGCGGATCCACTTGTGCAGCACAGCCACCATAGACTCGCCGGCAGCCCCACCTGGCAGAAGGCTGGCGACCATGTCTTTGCGTGCCCAAGCTCTCCGAGAAATCCCGCACCTACAGCCCCGCGCCCGGACAGAGTGAAGCAGGTCCCAGAGCCGTGCACAGGATTGGGACGTAGGCTGGCACGGAGCAGTCGTGCGTGTGTCTTGCTAGCCTACGGACTTCCCAAAACAATCCGTCCCCGCTCAGCCCTCGTGATGTAAGCACCGGCCGCAGTCCTCAAAACTGCCGCCGCCGCAAGTACACCTGCACATCGCGGAGCATTCACGCGAGGGATGCTACGTGGCTACCATTCCATGATTGCCACGCGTTTGGAGTTTCCATAAGCTGCCCGTTCAAACGAGCTCGCATCAGGGGGGACACTTTGGCCTGGTGTGGGAAGGCATAACGGCTGCACTTGCGGCTTCGAACGCAGGTGGAGCGGGGGGCAGGTCGGCGAGCATACCGCATGTCCAGACCTCCCCATCGGCGGTCTTTGCTATGCTAAAGTAGGTTGAGGCGCTCGCCTGATCCACCTTCCGGCTCCCTAGCTCGCCGCTCTCCTCTTCGTCCCCGCCTGATGGGCACGGACACACAAACCTGATTCCCTCAGCTTTTGTTCGGCTCAATGAGAGCGCAGAGCCACCTCCGCCCCGACGTGGAGCGGCAGAGCACTCCCGCCTTCCTTCCAAACTGACACCTGGGACGTGAATGATGATCGCTCCGCGCCCTCCCCGCTTGGGTCACATCGGGGAAATTGGGATCCGGTAGCGAGACGGCAGATGCTACCCAGACGACGTGCACACATATGCGGTAGCTAGACAGCAGCGAGGGGCCAGCCAGCGGCGCGCACAGTTGAACGACCAATCATAGGGGACGCCCCTTGCAAGGATCCGCATCTACGCCCTCCGCAGCGGGTGCACGGCGGAGATGCTGGGCGGGGCGCCGGTTTACCAGGGGACGTCTGATGCGTCGTCGTGCCGCGCGGAATGGGTGTCGGTGTGCGGATCTGCCCGAACCCGATTCTATTCTCTGCAGCACCAAACAACGCCTCATCAGAGTTTGCAATTCCGAAATTGGCCAGCACCAGGGATCCTCGATCACGAACCCCGAGTGTATGGACGAGCCTTAGATGGCCTGGAGCGCTGCGCTACGAGCTGCGAGAGGGCCGAAATGATGAAATCCTCAGAACATCAGCGTGAGTCGGCATCGATGGCTATGAATGGCCCTCAAGGAAACGATTCTTCAGTCTCAGCCATTCGTTTTGCCTTGCACGTCGGCGCTCACCACCTACGGCAGGGCTAATGTCTAACTCGTGAGAAATGCAGCTGGAGATTGGTCGGTAACTAACCTTGCGGTCACAACAACCGCAGCGAATCAGCGAGGCCCTCCTCTAAGGTCACAGAGCTCGGGCACACTCAAGAGGCAAGCTACACTAGGGCCATCACAGGATCTCCGAGGCACCCACGATAGGCTCTGCATAAGTTCCGTGCAATGAGCTCACAGGCGTCGGAGAAAGGGTTTACATCGGCGCACTTTCATGAACAGCAAGCCGTCACGGGGGCTACAGCGGCCCCATCAAAATGAACAGCAAGGCACCCAGACAAGTGCAACAAGTGCCACAGATTGCCTTATCGTCACGGGGGCTACAGCGGCCCCATCAAAATGAACCTCAAGGCACCCAGACAAGTGCAACAAGTGCCACAGATTGCCTTATCGTCACGGGGGCTACAGCGGCCCCATCAAAATGAACCTCAAGGCACCCAGACAAGAGCAACAAGTGCCACAGATTGCCTTATCGTGGTTGCAGCATATCGGGCCTTGCTTTATCAAGGCCGCAGCATGTCGGGCTCGTGGTGCGTGAAGTGGGATGCCGACCTATGCTTGCAGTGGGGTCTGTGAGTGCTGACCACTCTTGCCGTTGCTGCCGAGCCAACAGCTCAAGGGGGGTTCCCAGACCTTGACCCCGCCCCCCCCCAGTGTACACCTGAGCGCCAGCTCAGCACGTTTTCCCCTTCAAGTTTGCCCATCCACTGTACTCGAGGGAACCGCAAGTGTTCAGTCGAGTCGCCCAAAGATCGGGGTCTTCCACAGCAGAGAGCTTGCGCATCCGCGGCCTTGGGACACTTCCTCAAGCTCAGCTGTGGTATGCACGACAACACGCACATCCACAGGCTTCACCGCTGATAGCATCCACAGCCTCGGGTTCAGCTGAGTTGTGGCCACTTCCTCGTCCTGAGATGCGGCATGGGCCACAGCTTCCACTTTCGCGCCTTAGCCACGTTGCCGTCTCGCAACTAGCCGGCCTGTCAGAAGTAACGCCGTCGCTTGTCGGCCTATCAGAAGCAACGCCGAAGCAAGCCGACCTGCGAGAAGCGATGCCACAGCTAGCTGGCCTGTCAGGAGGACTGCAGGGGTCCGGGCCGACTTACCACACTGACCCTCCTTGTTTTCTCCGAACCCGTGCAGGCGACCTGGTAATGGGATGCCCCACAGCCGATCCGGCATGCATAAGCATCAGGTTCAATATACATGTGGCTGTTTGATCCAGCTCCTGACGTGCTTCAGGTCCCACAACTGATGCTTGGCAGCGTTGGCCCTTCCAAAGCCTCCGAAGGCATCTTCTGACCGAGCAGACACCCTCAACACTGAAAACGCCCTCCTTACAACAAGATACATTTGCCCGTCTCCTCGCCAACAGTACCTCTTCGCTCTCCTCTCATACGCTTCTCATACAACCCACACTCTATTCAACCCATAAACGTAACGATTCCGTTCACTTCGCGTCGCAGCTTCCCACCTTCGCCATCCACCACCAAGCTATGATGCTGGCCTAGAGCGGCTCCCGAAACCTTCACTTTGCGGGCTGCCAGGCTGCCAACCTGCGCTTCCCAGGCCCCCGGACACTGGACTCAAGGGCAGCCCACGGGCTCGCAGGCAAACCAGGGTACGTCCTTGTCACAATATACATACTGCGTCACACGGAACGCGCGCGCGCTCACTTTCCAAGACACGCTGAGGTGCGGGGCGTGCCAAGGTCGGAACGCAGCAGTTGCCAGCGTTGTCGCTGTGACCGAGCTTGCCGCACGAACCGCTGCCCCACGTGTACATCTCTCCCGACGATAGGATCGCCGCCGAGTGCTGCCGCCCCGCTGCAACGTCCGTAACCTCGCCAAGGACATCAAACCGCTTGATCTTCTGTGGTTCCAAGACTGCAGCATTGACCATCAAGGTGCCCTCCACGCCACGTCAGCGCAGAGTTCATATGAGCGAAAACGCCTTTTGGGCGCATAAATTTCAGGATGCGCCTGCTAGTTGAGAGCACGCTCAGTAACAACGTTAATAGTGCGCTATTGATTCGCTCTGCTTGGGGACAGGTGGCCGCTGTAAGCTATGGCCGTTGATGCTGCGGCCTGCAACAATTCAACTGATCCTGGGCACCTCATCCATATGCATGCCTATGCCCTAGAACAGGAGAAAGATGAAAAGATGTATTGCCTGAATCTGAAGGAAGCTGTCCGCATTGCCCTTCGACGTTTCTTCCCCTGGGAAACAACGCATATGTTTACACAATTTTAGCCCTTACAACATAAACCCTGTACTCGTGAATGATTGATATGAAGGAAAATATAATATATATCATAATTCTTTTCACGTTCTAGTTCCCCGTCAAAAGTCTGTTCAGAGCTCTTCTGCAGTTCCCAGATTGATGATTCAGTCAGGATACACCGTTTTCAGCTTCGTAAACGTACCAAGCAAGTATGGAAGCAAACCGATACGATTTTTCTTCCGCAAATAATAGACGCCATGAAGTCAATTTTCTCGAGAAAGGGCGCATCATTCCGACAGTCACAAACGCGGTTTCCAGTCTAAAACGCGTTGAATATGCGATGTTAGGTACACGTCGTCTGCGTCTCTTCGCTCTACTCTGACAGTGTAACTCTCAGAGCTCGAAACAACCCCGAGGATAACAGTAAAATATGGTGGAAATTAATGATCGCGAACAGACGTCGTAAACGTAACAACCTCTTGATTTCTCCTAGACTGTTCTATAGTTCTAACATTGCTCGACGTCTCTCACCACAATCCCCTTCACTTTTCCATCCAAGAGGCACTGGTGCGAACAGGCAGCCTATGAGGCTATGACCGACCCTAGTAGCATGTCAATTGCGCATATGAGCCGTAAGATGATGGAAGACAATGTATAATGTACACGTGGCATACATATGCAATGCCACGCTCGATCTTCCAACTGGCCGAGAGAAAGTGGGATTGTTTTCTCATGATGATGTGAACGTGGGTGGGAACAATACGTTGAGCTGAAAAACTTTCTAGTTGCTTGATGCTTCTGGATCACATCATAACTCCGTAAGAGGAGATTTGTTCCGTTGAGGGCGTAACACACCACAGCACACACCGAAATAATTTTACGCCTGTCCGGGCGGTTATCCGAAGCTCTGTTGCCAACGGCAATGTACGCCTTGCCTCTGCGCTTGCAGAGCGCGCTGCCGCTTCCTTCAAACCGATTGCGAAGCAAATCACCTCGTGCTCTCACGCAGCAGCTTCGGACTGCTATCTCATTGCGTCGGGAGAGGAAACGAACTTGCACTGGTTCTCCGATTATACGTTTGAGTGATGGGGTACCCTGCAAACGACGATCTCTCAAGATTCTAGGTTCGTTCGAACGTACTATATTTACGTTTCTAATGAACCAGCAGCCACAGCGTCCAAGGTTCACCTTCAAAACGTTTTTTGCGGAATGCTCTGACCATAGGCATTCTCTGTTTGAGCCGGTTGGGCATCGTCGCTTGCCCTTTTAAAAGTTTGAGTGTTTAAAAAAGATCCTGTATCAAGTTAGGATTGCGTAGAAACTTCTTACTTCTTACTTACTGTGGTAACGATCCTGCCGAGCATAGCGCCTCCAGTATTATACTTTAGTTTTCTCGTTCGTGGGACGTACTCTACGAAAATACTAGTCTTTGTATATGGCCTGACGCACGCCACGCGTTTGCAGCCGCTTTGGCCAATGAAGAGCTCGAAACCGATGCTGAAAAATTTGTCAAGAATCTGGTCGATGAGCCTCTTGAAGAACAGCGTAAACAGGTGTCCTCAGAGATAGGAGAGCTGGAAGCCCAGGTGCGCTCCGTTTCGTCGACGTTGTTGGCGGTGCCGCCACGTGCTATTCGCGAGGTGCCACTTGCCGCAGCTGTGATGCATTCAGGAAAGTGCAGGACTTTACACTGTGTGGCTGTGGTCGCTTACTCACTTATACCGAGTGGAAGCAAAACCGACTAGACGAAGTGCTTTAACTTACACAGAAATATGTAGAGACCCGAAGGCTCGCTTTCGTTGTGTCCATCAATACACGTGACAGATAGCTAGGGGTTATCCGAGAGTGCGAGAAGTTGTTTGCTGGACTTCAGGGCCACGAGTTCAAGTTTGTGCGCTCTAGGTTGCAGAGAGCACGTCTATGACAACCACATACCGTGCTGCATTCGAATACAGCATCGGCAGCCGACAAATGGTCAACCCACGATAGGGTAAGCGCGAGAGCCGGTCGCCACAAGAGCAAGGCGGGACCAGCGCGGCATACAGTCTTAGTTAAGCTGTAGCGAGAGCCGGACCAGCGCGGCGTACAGTCTTACCTGTAAGAGCCACAAGAGCAAGGCGGGACCAGCGCGCATACAGTCTTAGCAAGGCGGTCGCCACAAGAGCAAGGCGGGAGCAGCGCGGCGTACAGTCTTAGTTAACCTGTAGCGAGAGCCGGTCGCCACAAGAGGCGACACGTAGCGGTCGCCACAAGAGCAAGGCGGGACCAGCGTGGCATACAGTCTTAGTTAACCTGCGGCGAGAGCCGGTCGCCACAAGAGCAAGGCGGGATCAGCGCGGCGTACAGTCTTAGTTAACCTGTAGTGAGACCATCCTGACAACGCTGATACTGCACTGGCGGGCGGGCGGGGAGAGCCTGAGGTGGATGCTTTCAGCGGCATGAGTTGCAAGAGGAGATAGATGCCTTGTACAAAGCCACCTTCGGGAAAGTGGTGCTCTGTCCAGAAGCTGACCTCGCGAGTAACTTCGACCGTTTTACAGGTGCACTCCTCCCCCAAACAGTAACCTGAAGTGCCGAGGGGGCCTGCCCACCGATCTTCGAGCGGTCTTTCTGTTACTTGCAATTTCCCCTTATCTACTGGCTTCCTGATTCAGCCGGAAATCTGCTCTGGAGGCCTCGTCAAAAAGCATGTGCTTGAGGTCTTGCCTGAGGGGCCTCGCCAAATCACCACGAAACGCAAAAACAGACGACAACGCTAACGCTCGATTCCGACGCCCTTACTACGAGAGAGTGCCTGGTCCATATTCTGTTTTGAAGGTTAGAAAACTGAACACACAACTGGGTTTGACTCCGTCATCAAGTTCTGGGCGCACAGTACCGAAAAAAACGCCACGGAAGCCCATTTTCATGATGGCTTGTATGGAGGGTCCGATTTTCTCTGATATGCTAACTTTGAGAAACATATATTATGACTTGGAATATCCGATTTGAAATGTCACAAACACTTATGACACAACCAGCCTCAAGAAAAGTTTCGTTAATGGTGAAGTCATGGTTATGGTGCAAGCTTGTTGTGTTTTATTACCATGATACCAGGATTTGATATTGTATTGCATAAGCTAATGCACGTGGAGCTTGATGGTCAAACTTAATGCGAATCGTATAACTGCTTAGACTTCGTGCATCTGCATCCACTGCGATGCACCAATGACCCCAATATATTCAAGTGCGCTCAATGCTTCATTCTTTAGGTGTCGCAGTGCTTCTTGTATCCGAACACGCCAGATTCTGCCCTTCCGAACCATGCCACAAACTAGGGCCTCCGAGGCGAAGTATGGCGAATTTCAGCAGACGAAGCAGATCTGTGGCAATGCTTGAAGCGGAAAGTCGTGCACATGTTCATTAAGAATAGTGACAGGGGGAATGTTGCATATGCAGCCAGAACAATTGAAACATAATCCGTCGCACGGGATTTGTACAATGCCCGGTTACCCGTTGCTGAATGGCTGCAGAAAACCAGGCGTGGCAAAGCTCCGATTGTGCCTTCCTGTGTGCCATAAGCCATCTGCCGTGGGCGTGAGCAGCAGAGTGCTGGTGGAGGCATGCCACAGGGGAGCAAGAGGCTGCGACAGGGGGTGACGAGGAGGCCTCCGGGGCCCCGAGCTTCCCGGAGATGACGGAGGCGCAGTTCTCAGCCCTGGGCCGTGACAGCCCAACGCAGATGCGGCAGCTCTTGCAGAAGGTGCAGCAGGACTCCCCTTCCTGGTGCGCCCTCCTTCCCTCACTTCAGCCTTCAGCTGGGACCCCCTCTTGCCTCATGCTGACGCCCCTGGTCGCCTGGTGCCTGCTCCCAAGAGACGCTGAAGATCCTTCACTACAAGCTGCATTTAATGCATTCCACAATGCACTTAACCGAGCTGCTATGCAATTAGGGATGTATGTTCAGACGAGGTCATGCACTGAGGCCGCGGATATAATTTTGGTTGGCACATCGAGATTAGGATTTTCGTGCTGATGCCAGCACCTTCACAGATGCAGATTTGCTACCGATGGTTGCATTGGCCGCACAGTCCAGAACAGGTGCGGCAGCCGCCCTCATCAGGCGAGCAAATAAAGTGTGTGGCGAGCAGTGTTCTGCTCCGGTCAATCGTTGGCTGCACTGGAGGGTTGCCAGGACGCAATTCCAAAGCACGGCACAGACGCTACAGCTGCGCAAGACTCGAGTGGCGGAGGCTCTCGAGGTAAGATCACCTGCTTCCGCGCGTTGATGCTGAATGCGGGTAAAACGTGCTCCCATTTCGGCTTGGAGCTCTCAAGGTCCTCTTTGAGCGCTTCTGGGCACGCTGCGTGGCGCCCCGGCTCATCGACATGTTACGCAAGTCACGGTCGAGGATGTGTCTGCAGCGCAAGCACCGCGAGCTTAACGATGTCGTGGGCAAAGCCAAGCTTGCCGCGGAGGTGGAGGTGGAGGACGACCAAGAACCGCCGGTGCATCGCTGGCCGCACCCCTTGACCGCCCGCACCATTCTTGTTCTGCAGGCAGAGGATGAGCTGTCCTATATTCACCAGACTCTTGCTCGACTAGCTGCGTGCAGACGTGGCCGCATGTGTTCAAATTAGACCCCCTGGGTGTTGCCTCCTCACACGTGACTCACCTGCCATCAGCCAAACGCGTGACTCACCTGCCATCAGCCAAACGCGTGACTCACCTGCCATCATCAAGCGCGTGACTCACCTGCCATCAGCCAAGCGCGTGTCTCACCTGCCATCAGCCAAGCGCGTAACTCACCTGCAATCATCCAAACGCGTAACTCACCTGCCATCATCCAACGCGTAACTCACCTGCCATCAGCCAAACGCGTGTCTCACCTGCCATCAGCCAAACGCGTGACTCACCTGCCATCAGCCATCAACGCGTAACTCACCTGCCATCAGCCAAGCAGCGTAACTCACCTGCCCATCAGCCAAAAGCGCGCTCACCTGCCATCACCTGCCATCAAAACGGCGTGACTCACCTGCCATCAGGCAAACGTGACTCACCTGCCATCCAGCCACCTGCCAGCGTGACTCACCTGCCATCAGCCAAACGCGTGTCTCACCTGCCATCAAACAAACGCGTGTCTCACCTGCCATCAGCCAAACGCGTAACTCACCTGCAATCATCCAAGCGCGTAACTCACCATATCATCCAAACGCGTAACTCACCTGCCATCAGCCAAGCGCGTGTCTCACCTGCCAGCCAAACGCGTGACTCACCTGTCAGCCAAGCAGCGTACTACCTGCCATCAGCCAACGCGTGTCTCACCTGCCATCATCCGCGTGACTCACCTGCTGACTCACCTGCCATCAGCCAAGCAGCGTGACTCACCTGCCATCAGCCAAACGCGTGACTCACCTGCCATCAGCCAAACGCGTGACTCACCTGCCATCAGCCAAACGCGTGACTCACCTGCCATCAGCCGTCAACTATGCAAATTTCAGCTCATGATATTTCCTTGCCACAGTTGTTGTCTGAGCTGTTGCTGGGCAATCTAGGGTTGAAAAATTTTGCCACCGAATGTCCCCGGGTTGGACCTAGGGGTGCAGTGCATTGCGGCCGCACGAGGTTCCTGGCAGCAATGCGCTCCACTGGCATGTTCCGTTTGGCGAGGCTCGCGTCAGCCGGGTGGTCAGCGGAGCGCGGTTCTCATGTGGGCCGTGCGGTGCGGCCACTGCCAGGCGTTTGAGCTCCCTGCGAGCGGCATGGCTCGCATCGTGCTGATCAGCGGGTTTGAGTCATTCAATGTGAGTCTGTACCGCAAGGCGGCCGAGGAGCTGGCGGTGCAATACCCGGGCCTCCAACTGACTGTCTTCAGCGACCGTGACATTGCTACCAGCAGGGTGCTCCCCCACTCTTCGTGCCTTCTGGCACCTCCCACACGAGGATGCAGATACACAAACATCGCGTGTGCATGGCCATTTGGGGACATGCCGCAAAGCTCCGATCAGGGAGAGCTCTTGCAACCGGAGAGTGCAGCGCCTCTGTGGGATGGCATGCGAACTTGGTGTGCACTTTGTGAGCGACGCACAGCATCACTTTTAATCCACCAGTTTAGCCACCAGTTTAGCCACCAGTTTAGCCACCAGTTTAGTGCAGGAAACGTATGTGATGTCCTCTGGCACATGCATTGGAGCCGGCGATTGGCTATGCTTGTCACGCGGCCAAACATGCGCAGACAGGTGACAGAAGCTGATAAGTGATGTGGCGCGTCACCCACCAAATGTGTACAGAGGTGGCACGGCATCCTGCGGGGAAATGGAGGGAGGCTTGTTGTTTGGAGAAAGTCCCAAGTCGGTGTCGGCTTCTCACACGGTGGAGGCGGGCGATGGCTTGGGGGTCGCGGTCAGCCTGCTGTCGAGGCTGCTCTGGACAATGCGGATGTTTTCTTCGGAAGCTTGCTTTTCGACTATGATCAGGTGCCTGCCCTGGCGTCGAGCGCTACCCTGGGCGTGCGTGCAGCTGTCAGAGGGTCGAACCCCTCGCAAATCTGCACCATGTACATCGTGCGCCTGGCAGAAGACGAAGACCCATCCCCACGCACCAACCTGGATGTGCTCGCTCCGATGCTCTCTCTCTCTTTGAGGCTTTCAACGGCCATCAAGCTCGGTGACATACTGGATGGATACGATACGCACGAGGTCTGTGGGTCGTATGTGTTTGCTTTCGCATGGCGCCAACGTGGCCTGCCGGCATCTTCCACAGTCGCGGGACTCTTCACACCGGAGATGTCAGGCACGTGTACCGTATGCCGACGCACGCGGAGGATGCCGACGGCTGGAACTTCCCTCCGGCAAGCTTTACTGCCTCCAGAGATCTGCTCCGTGGTCTAGTGATTTGGCGGTGGACCAGAGTGGCGGTTGATGACGTGCCGCTGCCGGGCGTTGGTGGATGTAGGTTGAGTGGCTGCGGGAGAAGGTGGAGCGTATTCCCACGCGATTGGTGTTTGAGTCTGCCCTCGAGCTCATGGTGAGTCTTCCCCCTGGCCCGGCCCCGTCTTATCACCCGCCCTATACCCCTGCTTTCAATAGCACCCCCCGTCCAGGCTCCTGTGTGAGCTCTTTCTCTTCCTACAATTGCATTTTGGATGGTGGCAACCGCGGTGTGGGCTCCTTCAGGCGCCAATCCGGTCACACGCGGCTGACACGTGGAGGAGTGCTTGCTGCGAATTTGAGGCGGAATGTGCTACCCACAATAGAGTCCACCTGTGCGCAGAGCCAGCGTCATGACAGCCGAGGTCATCATGGGGATGTCGCCCCGACGGCTAGGAGCTCAGGGAGATGGCATGATGCTGACTCAGAGGGTGCGAGCCGACGACACAGAGGGTGCGAGGGCTTTGCAGGGCACCACACAAGTGGGGACCTTTAAGATGGAGCCCTCAGGCAAATCCAAGGGCCCTCCCCCCGTCGTCAAAGCCATCCTGAACAAATTTGGCAGCGGGCGCGAAGAAGATAAAATGGTGTGTCCCCACCAACAGTTTGGTCTCGTGTGTATCGCACATTGCCGTGGCTGGCCGTCCTCGAGCGCTCCCCAAAGCGGGGCGCGCTGCTGGCCGCCTCGCCTTGGAAATGCTGGCTGCATAATCCCTATGTATCGGACACCTTGACAATCTCAGTTTTTGTCTCAACCCCTCTTACAGGTCTCAGGGATCTCGGCTGCGGTGACGCCACCTCTCCGATCTTTTGGAGCCTCTCCGTCACCTTGCGGATAATACTAATTATTTTTGGGATCGAGTCCTTCGTTATCTTGTTTGGCGTTTTGCTAGATGCCGGGTTGAACCGGACGGTGGAGTGATGGCTCAGGGCTCGGCGGTCGCCGCAGAAAGTATCTGGCGGGCATGCAAGCACAAGTCCTAGGTCCTTGCATTGCCAGGTGGCGCCGACGCAGATTGCGTGCTGTCGGGGAATGCAGGTGGGCTACTTGTCCTTTCTGAAAATCGGTCCCAAGCTGCTTAAGTGGCTTCCCGGCAAGAAAGTGCGCGACCTCCGCAACTGGCTCACGGTGTACAGGTGCCGCCTCCCCCACCCCCGCAACATAACGCGCACGACGACTGAATCGCACGACGCGACCGCTCCGCATATTCAACACATCACGTCGATCGCGCGATTTGATGCGAAGGGGTTGACGAGGGGTTGACGAGGGGGTGGCGAGGGGGGTTGCCTCGATCCTAACCCTAAACCCTAAACCCTAACGGTGATTAAGGTTTCAGGGTTGGGGTGAGAGGCCTCTCGAATCCTAAATACATATAAATACATTAGACCTAGTCGCTGATCCGATGCGAGCGCTCGCGTTGCGGCTTTTATGGGGGGGCGGGGGCGCCCATCCCGGCATATCGTTGCCAGTAAATCGTTATTGTCAAGTTTTGTGGGTGGAATCAAAATGTTCATCCACATCGTCTTCATCCTTGACATGACATCCGTTTTCCATTTGATTGGCGGGCCATATCTAGCGAAAATGGCCATGTCGATATCAGTATTTTTTAATACTTGGATAAAGTCTGGATCGTTAATGTTCAATCCCATGTCATAAGTCATTCACTTCAAGCACTCGCTTAGGTCATTGCGTTGTAATCTCGCGCAATCACGAAGGGTGCCGACTTTGACGAGATTGACATAATTTATTTTAGTATTCTCGTCAAAGCCGGCACCCTTCGTGATTGCGCGAGATTGCAACGCAATGACCTAAGCGAGTTCCTGAATATAACGAATTATGTCATGGGGCTCAACGTCAACGATCCGGACTGTATCCAAGTATAAAAAAATACTGATATTGATATGGCCCGCCAATCAAATGGAAAAAGGATACCATGTGCCACGACACGGACGAAGACGATGTGGATGAACATTTCGATTCCACCCACAAAACTTGCCAATAACTATTTACTAGCAACGATGTGCCGGGGCAGGGCATCCGCCCTCCACCCGTATAAGCCGCAACGCGAGCGCTCGCATCAGATGAGCAACCAGGGGGGGGGGGGGCAGCCCAGACCCCCCCATGGAGTGGAAGGTGAACCAAGTGACATGATATTCCTTGATCGCTTGATGGGGTTCCATGACTTCTCGATATAGGGTTCCATGACCTCTCAATGATAATCCTTGATCGCTCGATGGGGTTCCATGACCTCTCAATGATATTCCGTGATCGCACGATGGG
>LGRX02009115.1:0-16439 GCA_001247695.2 Cymbomonas tetramitiformis
CGTCGGCTGCGTCGACCGCGGGAGCAGCGCCTGCCGGGGCCGCTCGTGGGGCAGCGGCTGCGTCGACCGCGGGAGCAGCTCCTGCCGGGGCCGCTCGTGGGGCAGCGCTGGTGCTAGCTGCTGAGGCAGCGCCTGCGTCGGCTGCGTCGACCGCGGGGGCAGCGGTTGCGTCGGCCTCGGGTCGCTTTGCACCATTCGGACATGCACACCATGCATGTTAGCAACAGCGGAAGGCCCTCCCAGAGGTAATGCTACATACGGACGCCGCCGCCGCGCAAGCGATGTTCTCATCAACGCGATCCCAGAACACATCATCGTCATCCTCCTCCTGTGAGTCCGGCGATTCCTCAAGAATCGCATCCACTGCAGCCCAGAAAGCATCGTCTTCCATAGCCGACAACTCGGATGAAGTTGCGGACAGTAGCACCCCTCTGGGTGGCGCCGCAATATCCGGAGCAGAAATACGTGATGCTGTTGGATCATCAGGCGGACAGCCGATGGATGCTGCGCAAGACTGCTGAGACAGCTCCGGAGTGGGCTGCTTGTGCGACAGCGCCGGCGTGGGCTGCTCGTGGGGCAGCACCGGTGTGGACTGACGGGGCAGCAACTGAGCTGGCTGCTGGGTCAGCTCCGAAGTGGGCTGCTGTAGCTCCGGCAGCAGCTCCGGCGTAGGCATCTCGTGCGGCAGCACCGGTGTGGGCTGCTCGTGGGGCAGCACCGGTGTGGGCTGCTCGTGGGGCAGCACCGGTGTGGGCTGACGGGGCAGCACCTGCGCTGGCTGCTGGGTCAGCTCCGAAGTGGGCTGCTGTGGCAGCTCCGGTGATGGCTGGGGCTCTGTGCTGCTGCTGAGGCAGCTTGCTGCTGTGGGCTGCTGCAGCTGGGGCAGCACGGATGCTAGCTGCTGAGGCAGCGCCTGCGTCGGCAGCGGGGGCAGCGCTTGCATCGGCAGCGGGGTCAGCGCCAGCGTGGGCCGCTCGTAGGGCAGCTCCGGTGTGGGCTGCTCGTGGGGCAGCACTGGTGCTAGCTGCTGAGGCAGCGCCTGCGTCGGCTGCGTCGACCGCGGGAGCAGCGCCTGCCGGGGCCGCTCGTGGGGCAACGCCGGTGCTAGCTGCGTCGGCAGCGCCTGCGTCGGCAGCGTCGAACGCGGAGGCAGCGCCTGCCGGGGCCGCTCGTGGGGCAGCAGGGGCAGCGCTTGCGTCGGCTGTTGCAGGTCCGTGCCGTTGAACTCGCTATTACCTGTTGCCCATTCCCCCCCCTTTTGCAGGCTGCTGAGTCAGCACTGACCTGTTGGGTTGCTGGGGCAGCAAGTCCGCGGGCAGCCTCAGCAGTACTCAACTTAGTCGCAGCAGCTATTGTTATCCGAGCCGGAACAGGCTGTTGCTTCTGACGCTCAGCTCGTTCGGCTTCTCGGATCTGATGGTCACGATCTTGCTGCCGTAAGAGTTGAACCTGGAGTCGAAGGTCCTTGCACCTGCTGTGCTTCGCGCATGCGCACCCAACCAAGTCTACCGGTTCGCACGCCGTGCATGCGTACTCCACCAGCTCGTTGTTACCTTGCGCCACTCGTGCACACTCCGCCAGCTTGCAACAGCTGTCCGCCTGCTCCGGTATTGTGGCACATAGTGTGCACCCTGCCAGCTCACAACAGCTGTCTGCCCGCGCCGATGCTGCTGCACGTAGTACGCTCCCCACCATCTCGCAGCAATTGCCCGCCTGCGCTGGTGCTGCCGCACATAGCGCGCTCCCTGCCCGCTCGCAGCAACTGCCGCCCACCTGCGCTGGTGCTGCCGCACATGGTGCGCGCCCCGCCCGCTCGCCGCAACTACCCGCCTGCGCTAGTGCTGCCGCACATAGTGCACCTCCAGCCAGCTCGCAGCAATTGCCCGCCTGCGCTGGTGCTGCCGCACATAGCGCGCGCCCCGCCCGCTCGCCGCAACTACCCGCCTGCGCTAGTGCTGCCGCACATGGTGCACGCCCCGCCCGCTCGCAGCAACTGCCCGCCTGCGCTAGAGCTGCCGCACGTAGTGCGCGTAGTTGGGCTGCCGGGGCAGCCACTGCCGGGGCTGCGGCCGCACGTAGTGCGCGTTGGGCTGCCGGGGCAGCAGTCGCACATAGTGCGCGTTGGGCAGCCGGGGCAGCGGCCACACGTAGTGCGCGTTGCTGGTCAGCCAGGGCAGCGGTCGCATTGCGTGTGCACTGGGCTGCCAGGGCTGCGGCTGCGTTGCGTGTGTGTTGGGCTGCTGAGGCTGCGGCCGCACTGCGTGTGCATTGGGCTACCGGGGCAGCGGCCGCACGTAGTGCGTGCTGGGCTGCCGGGGCAGCAGCCGCACGTGGTACGCGTTGGGCTGCCGGGGCAGCGGCCGCACTGCGCGTGTGCTGGTCAGCCAGGGCAGCGGTCGCATTGCATGCGCCAAGGGCTGCGGGGTCAGCGGCCGCACTGTATGCGCCATGCGCTGTGAGGTCCGCACGAGATGCAGGAGCAGCGAGGTCTGTGCGAGCTACCGGGGCAGCGGCCGCATTGCATGCGCCATGTGCTACCGGGGCAGCGACCGCACTGCATGCGCCATGGGTTACCGGGGCAGCGGCTGCATATAGTGCGTGATGGGCTACCGGGGCAGCGGTTGCACTGCGTGTTGCCACACCTATCCCAATTCCAGAATCATCACAATAAGCCAATGCTGATGTATGCTTGACAGCCGACGACGTTCCAAGATTATCATCATCCAGTTGCTGCCGCCGGTGATATATCAACGCCGATACTGAAGGCGAAGTAGCATGCACGGCTGATGATGATTGTGTACACGTATATATAATACCGTCGGCTGATGATTCGACTTGGTCAATATCTGCAGTGGTATCATGACCAAGATGTGATGCCCGACAGGCGTATTGCTAATATCACATATAGGTAGATCGTGTGATGATAGTTTGGCACATTCAAATAATGCCAATAATTCGGTGCATGTCGGTGATAGTGGTGATGATTCGACTTGGTCAATATCCGTAGTGGAATCATGACCAAGATGTGATGACGATATATGCCCGATTTCATCACTGCCGACGATTAATTGCTGCTGCCCAAAATGAACGCGAGCCCGCCGCTGCCGCAACCGCTGAGACATTGCAAGAAGCCGTTTGGACTTTGCGATCAAGGATTGCGATCGCACCGAAAAGTCAGAAACACGAAGAGCATATGATGCTGATGCTGGTGCAGCAGCTGCGCAATATTCGGTTGTGCAATAACCATCTGCACCGTCGGTTATGTGATGATTACCATCAGTTGCACCATCTCTATGCAAGGCAACATCGCCATGGGCAAGCTCGCGCATTGATGACGATATTGTAATACATGCTGAAGACGGAGTTTGTAGTCCTGCGGCTGCTGAACATTCTGGATGAGAAGTTGGTGACGATTCTGCGAGTGTATGCACTTCGGATATAGCGCACACAGATGCGACTGAAGGAGACAAAATTCCGGGGACATCACCATGATCAGAAATGCAACCAACTGCGACGTTATCGGCTGAATCATCCGGGTCGGGATAACACAAAGCTGATGCTGAATCGTCAATATCCAGGGTGGTATCATGATACGGATGCAATGACGATATATACTGTGCAGCCGGCAACGATTCACCACGACACATTATATCTGAAACCGGAGGCGGCTCTGGAGGTGGTGGATCAGCATGATTATCAGTGAATGCATCAACATGTCGATCATCACCGATCGCTTCTGGGGCAGCGGCCACACGTAGTGCGCGTTGCTGGTCAGCCAGGGCAGCGGTCGCATTGCGTGTGCACTGGGCTGCCCGGGCTGCGGCTGGGTCCGGGTTGTGAACTGGCAAGTCCGCAGGCTGTGACCCGTGTGTCTCTCTCAGCTGTCTGACCGAACGTACTCCTGCTTGCAGTTGCGACCCATGAGCCTCCAATGCAGTCACTAATTAGCTTATAAGCCTGGACTGACTAGGTCACCTGACGCTGGCATCGGTGCTGGAGGGTTACCGGGTGCTGGCAGCTGGGGAAACACATCAGCGTAGCTGAGCTGAGCAGCGCTCGTGTGAACCGCTGGAACGACACCCACATGGACTACCGGGGCAGCACTTGCCAAGGTTGCTGGAGCAGCGCTTGCGTGAGCGATTGAGGCGGCGCTCGCGTGAGCCGCTGGGGCAGCGCCTGCGTGGGCCGCTGGGACCGCGCCTGCGTGCGCAGTCGGGGTAGCGCCTGCGTGGGCTGCTGGGGCAACGCTTGCGTGAGCAGCTGGTGCGACGCTTGCGTGAGCCGCTGGGGCAACGCTTGCGTGAGCAGCTGGTGCGACGCTTGCGTGAGCCGCTGGGGCAGCGCCTGCGTGGACTGCTGGGGCAGCGCCTGCGTGGGCCGTTGGGGCAGCGCCTGCTCGGGCGGCTGAGGCAGCACCTGCGATGGCTCTACTGCGCTGAATCAGCAGCTCTGTGCGCTCCGATAACCTCCTGGTTCGTTCTGCGCGTCCCTCGCTGGCTGCTGCTGCCGCTGGCTGCTGCTGGACCCCCCCTGGCGTTGCTACCGCTACGCTGGCCCCTGTCGCTGGTGTCGCAGAATTTTGGCCAGGGCCTCCGGCGGCCCCTGTTGCCATGGGGACCCGATCCCCCATCGTCGGGCAAGACACTGCTGCGCTGGCCCCTGTCACTGACGTCGCAGAAAATTGGCCAGGGCCTCCGGCGGCCCTTGTTGCCATGGGGACCCGATCCCCCATCGTCGGGCAAGACACCGCTGCGCTGGCCCCTGTCACTGACGTCGCAGAAAATTGGCCAGGGCCTCCGGCGGCCCCTGTTGCCATGGGGACCCGATCCCCCATCGTCGGGCAAGACACCGCTGCGCTGGCCTCTGTTGCTGACGTCGCAGAAAATTGGCCAGGGCCTCCGGCGGCCCCTGTTGCCATGGGGACCCGATCCCCCATCGTCGGGCAAGACACCGCATCGCTGGCCGCTGTTACTGACGTCGCAGAAAATTGGCCAGGGCCTCCGGCGGCCCCTGTTGCCATGGGGACCCAATCCCCCATCTTTGGGCAAGAAGTGGCAGGCGCAGGTCCCGAAGTCGATAACGCAAACAAAATCGCTGGGTCAGGAGCACCGCCCTGCGTAACGTCAGTAAAGAACACTGCAGGAGATACTGTGCAGGAACCAGCGCTGAGCTGTGAAGCCAGCGGCAAGGGTCCGACTGGCGTTGGTTCTCCTCCCCCCCCCTCAGGGCTGGTAGATCCTGCAGGGTTGACAGGGCCCGGGTGCAAGGGTGCCTGTCCAGAAGCAGCAAGGAAAGCAGGTGTAGAGGAAGGCAGCACCGGTTCAGGTGTGAAGGCACCGAAGGGAACCGGTGACACGGGTCTCACTGCCACGGAAGCAACCGGCACCTGCGTTTGCCATAGCGATCTCGGCTGCAGTTGGTGTTGGTGCGGTTGCTGCTGCTGCCAAAGCAGTTGTCGTTGCACTTCCAGTTGCTGCTGGTGCACGAATTGCTGAAACTCCAGCTGTTGTGACGTTTGCGGTTGCAATTGCGCCTGGCTCACAAATTGCTGTTGTGGAAAAATCTGCTGTTGCGGCGTCTGCGGGTGCAATTGCGGCTGGCCCACAAATTGCTGCTGCGGTGTCATCATTAACCCGGCGTCGAAAGCAGCACCCGGAGGGTACGCAGCAAATTGTCCGCTGTAGTCGTACGGAAACGGCGGAAAACCAGCTGTGTGTTGTACGGCAGACGGCGGGACCCCAAAGTGGGCGCCCAATTCCGACACTGCTGGCCCGAAAGACGTCACTGGTCGCGGAGATACGCTCGCACCAGTGACGGGCTGTTGTGCTCCGTAGTCATTCATCATCATTACGGTACGGCAGACGCGTTTTGGCGATAATTCCGGCTAAAATATGTTTAATTACCGGTACAAACCGCCGGCAAAAATAAATCCTGCGGAAAGGTTGTTCAGAAAAGAAGATTTCTTCCGTAACAAAACGCAGCTGCTGTCGATCACGCTCTCAGCCTTGCGCACGGAAACGGCAGCAAGGAGGAGGCGTCGGTAGTCGTTAATTTCCGCACGATTTCGCCACTAGGGGGCAAATTGCGCAGGAAGATCACCGCACGAGGGGAAGGGCACCAAAATACGGTGCTGAGCTCGTAGTTCAAGTACTGCCGTACGGTGTCTGTCGCGTCAAGAATTGTCAAGACTTGCCCAGCGAGAATTCGCCGATTTAAACTGAAATTCCACCGGCTTGCGGAAAGGTCGCTGGAGAAATTCACACGCTGGTACGAGACCATTTCTGAAGGCGTGCAGTCGTCATCATTATGCGGGAACAAGTCGAGATAATTAACAGATACGTAGTGTTCTTATGAGAACAAGTCGTGCTTTGGTTGAGGCACGATTTCGTTTCAGGGCAAAATTCCAATCGCGCGAAGAATCCTGCGGAAAGGTCGCTCAGAGAAGGAAAGTTGGCCCAGCGGCAAACTGCACAGTCGTAATTATACGGCACAGGTCGGTACGATATGCAGATATAGTGTGTTCTCAGAGGAACAGGTCGTGCTTTGGTTGAGGCACGACACCTTCGCCCAAAGGCGGAAGATTCAGGCTAAAATTGTGTTTGTACAACGCGTTGTGGAACGCAGATACTAACGGAAGTCGTGAACCACGACCACGCTGATACCAGTTGTTCGGTTGTGAGGACTGAACCAGTCTCACAAGGGTGCAAGTAACACTTACAGGGAATATGGTACAGGGACCATAGGTTGATATCGGAATACTTTGTATACTGTCGGATATTTCTTTATACTTAGATGAACTTTCACTTGTTTGAAGTTACAAGACACCAGAGGTCAGTGCCAATGTGTAACTAATTCAAAAACCGGCATGAGAGCTTGTTCAGCTCTTTAAGTAGTAACATGTCGACTCGAATTCCCTCAGATCTCATCCGAATTCGACAGTCACAGTGCTCAGTCACTTCATGTTCACATATCCTATGACAGGTCTTGTCATTTGGCATTTGGGCTGCAGCTGCCAGTCATACAATGATCTCTGCTCTGAATTACTGAATGGTCATAGATCTGATGATGTGGCAAGAACTGGGGCTCTCCTGGTTTCCCTCCAGTTCTGTGTGGCTGTTTGAATATGAAATGGTTCCCACCATTTCTGGGATGGTTTCCACCAATTCTCTCAACCTTCAAAACTCACTTTCGGGTCAGGCATTTCTGTCAGTCATTTCTGTCATATGGTCATATAAATGCCTGTCATTGGTGACTGTCATAGTACCCGTCACTCGTCATTCTGACACGCCGTCATTCTGTCTCGTGACTTACCCTAGCACAAGTCTGATCTGCTGTAGGTGCAGATATTCAAATGTCACATTTGAGTCAGTCACTTCTGTCGGTCACCTTTGTCAATTCTGCCAGTCACCTGTGTCATTCGGTCATGCTGGTGACTGTCATCATTTCCGGTTGGTGACTGTCATCGTTTCTGTCACTCGTCATTCTGACACGCCTGTCTCTCGTACTGACTCGTGATGTACCCTAGTACAGGGCCACCGACGAGGTACGAGTACGGCACAGCCACGGTTCAACTTAGAGCGGCGGGTCTCGCAACCGGACATCTTTGGACACACCCCGAACCGGACAGGAGGACTCCGGGGGACGATATGGACGAGGCACGCTCGCGCGAGGAAATTTTACGCAGCTTGCCGTGAGGTGAAACGCTTAAATTCCGCGGGACCGTTGCGCGCACGGCCCGTGGGCGTGCAGCGCACGAGCAACACGGTACACGTCACGGGCGTGAGGTGAAACACTAAAACCCCGCGGCTACGAGGCGCGCACGGCCCGTTGGCGTGCAGCGCACGAGCAACACGGTACGCGTCACAGGCAGGCTGTAGTGGAAGCCAAAATAAGAACCGGGGGTCGGCCTGCAAGATGGATGACCGCATACTCGTTCGTTGGGAATGAAGTGTGTATATTCAGGGGGGGGGGCGGGGAAAACGCAGCAGGAAGCGGGAATGGCGGGTGCAATGCGTACCTTGCTGCCAGCCGCAGCCGCCGCGTCTTCAGCAGCGGGGGGGGCGGAGGCACCCCCTCCAGCTTCGGCTGCGGTCGCTGATGGAGCTTCCTAAGTAGGACGCAACAAACAACCGGAAGCACTTCATCATCCAGAAGAAGACCGCTGGCGACGGTATGTCCCCAGCAGCCCTCCGGCTTATATGAAGATCACGCTTTAAAAAACGGGGACAAGAGGCTTGCATAACCCGCCGCATCGTTGCGCGACCGGCCCGTTGGCGATCAGCGCACGTGCTACACGGTCCGCAGAGGCTTCAACACATGTAAAAAAATGAAACCCGGTGAACACGAAAATGAAACACTTCAAACGACGAGAAGCATACCACGCTGGCGACGGTATGTCCCCAGCGTGACCTCCGGCTTATATGAAGATCACCCTTAAAAAAACAGGGACACGAGGCTTGCATAACCGCCGCATCGTTGCGCGACCGGCCCGTTGGCGATCAGCGCACGCGCTACACGGTCCGCGGAGGCTTCAACACGTTAAAAAAATGAAACCCGGTGAACACGAAACGAAAACACTTCAACCAACCGGAAGCAGGCCAAGCTGGCGACGGTATGTCCCCAGCGCGACCTCCGGCTTATATGAAGATCACCCTTTAAAAAAACAGGGACAAGAGGCTTGCATAACCCGCCGCATCGTTGCGCGACCGGCCCGTTGGCGATCAGCGCACGTGCTACACGGTCCGCAGAGGCTTCAACACATGTAAAAAAATGAAACCCGGTGAACACGAAAATGAAACACTTCAAACGACGAGAAGCAGGCCACGCTGGCGACGGTATGTCCCCAGCGTGACCTCCGGCTTATATGAAGATCACCCTTTAAAATAACAGGGACAAGAGGCTTGCATAACCGCCGCATCGTTGCGCGACCGGCCCGTTGGCGATCAGCGCACGCGCTACACGGTCCGCAGAGGCTTCAACACATAAAAAATGAAACCCGGTGAACACGAAAATGAAACACTTCAACCAACCAGAAGCAGGCCACGCTGGCGACGGTATGTCCCCAGCGTGACCGCCGGCTTATATGAAGATCACCCTTAAAAACACAGGGACAAGAGGCTTGCATAACCGCCGCATCGTTGCGCGACCGGCCCGTTGGCGATCAGCGCACGCGCTACACGGTCCGCAGAGGCTTCAACACAGTAAAAAAAATGAAACCCGGTGAACACGAAAATGAAACACTTCAACCAACCAGAAGCATACCACGCTGGCGACGGTATGTCCCCAGCGTGACCTCCGGCTTATATGAAGAACACCCTTAAAAAAACAGGGACAAGAGGCTTGCATAACCGCCGCATCGTTGCGCGACCGGCCCGTTGGCGATCAGCGCACGTGCTACACGGTCCGCAGAGGCTTCAACACATGTAAAAAAATGAAACCCGGTGAACACGAAAATGAAACACTTCAACCAACCAGAAGCAGGCCACGCTGGCGACGGTATGTCCCCCGCGTGACCTCCGGCTTATACGAAGAACACCCTTAAAAAAACAGGGACAAGAGGCTTGCATAACCGCCGCATCGTTGCGCGACCGGCCCGTTGGCGATCAGCGCACGCGCTACACGGTCCGCAGAGGCTTCAACACAGTAAAAAGATGTAACCCGGTGAACACGAAAATGAAACACTTCAACCAACCAGAAGCAGGCCACGCTGGCGACGGTATGTCCCCAGCGTGACCTCCGGCTTATATAAAACGCTCGCAACAAGCTAAAAATGCACAAATGCTCCGGTGCCGGCGTTTACCTTAGCGGGCCCAACTAACCCCGCGCCCCGATGTGCGCCACCGGGAGCCTGAACATCGCCCGCATCAGTTTACTCACACTTAAAATAAACGAAGATTCTGTTCCACAATCTGCACTTACCGCGTTATTAGCAGTTCGCGGTTGCTTTCCAGCAGTCCCCAAGTTTGCGCTCCACTGGTCATCCATCTGTTATGAACGAACACCACGCAACCCCACCCTTTGGTTTGCAGTCTATAAACGTGTGGATAAAAATATACGTAACAGCGACCGTGCAACGATTTAGCACCTTACAAATTTTACAGACTCGGGTTTCTCTTGTAACAAATATATTATATATGCTGCCACCAAGATTCCAGGTCGGAATCCGAGAGGGAGCTGACGTCAGGTGAGGCTCCCGCTTTCCTTACTGGACGGCGGGCACTCGTTCCCTGGGACGAGTCCGAGCTGACTGGGGTCGCCCTGGGGAGTCGGCGCCACTCGCGGAGACACCTCCCGACCATCCGAGTCATCCGGTGGCTCCGGGCTCCAACCCACCAGGTGCTCCTCTCCCTGGCGAGCATCGTTTGCTGGCGCCATGCCATGAAGGTGTTCCCAGCTCGACGTCGACTGCCCCTGAGCCACAGACCCTGCGACTGGACGACTCGCTGGCGCCACGCCACGAAGGCGGACTCGACTCGACGCCGACTGCCTCTGACAAACAGGCCCTGAAGTTGGGCAACTTGCTGGGTGACGACCTTCCAGGTCTGGAATGCCAGGCGCCGGAGTTCGCGCTGATGCGCTGACCGGTCCGCTCTGGCCTTCCATGCGACCCACGCAAGCCGCGCGGTTGCGCGCTGACGAGCTAGCAGGGAGACTCTCGCGCGTCGTTGCGCTGAGTCCAGCGCCCAGGTACTCCACTGACGGAGGGCCAATGCAAGCACGGATTGACGTTGCTCCCCTCGCCATCTGGCTTGAGCCGGATGCGAGCCTCGTGCTCCCTTGACTGGACGACGTCCAGCAGCTCTGAACGCCGGACATCGTCAAACTCCTCTTCTGCAGGGGAGCTACAGTCACTAGCTCGGTAAATCTCCAAGCGCCCTGGGGCGCTGGTGAGATTCCCTTGCTCACACCCCACGAGGGGAGAGAGGGAGGGCGTTACCGGTTCCGGCACTGGCTCCTGACGGACGAGCCTACTACCCGCACTCCTGCTGGACGCAGGGGACGGGGAGAAGGGGGCTGCTGAGGGGTTCAGTCCCTTCTTAGCCGAGCGGTCCGAGTCCGACTCTGAGCTGGCGCTCGCCGCCGGTGCCGGAGCTCCGGACGATGCACGCTTCCGGCGCGCCGGTTGCCGTACAGTAGTGTAGAGCTCAATGCGAGCTCGGACACCGGCTAGGCCCCACTGACTCTCGCTGGTGAGGGGGTCCCCGGTAGTGAGGCCCTGGGGGGCTCACCCGACAACCCCGGAGGGGCCCTCAGAGGCGTATACGCCGGTGTAGCCTCGGGGGCTCCACCACCGTATTGGCGTGCGAGTGCGCCGCACCCCCCAGCTCACCCGGAGCGCCAATCAGCCGTCCGACACACTTGACCCGCCCCAGAACTCCGAAGAGCCTACTGGCCGACTGACAGGCCCGCAGCGCGAGACCCTGACTGACCGGACCCTCCGGCCGAGCCGGGGGCGGCGCCGGCCCGACCCCTCCCACGACGACCCGACCGACTTTGGAATTCCTCTCCATCCGAATACATTATGCGTGCTATGCGTGCAATCTAAGTAATTGGAAGTGCTTCACGCTACGCGCGGCAACCAGCACCCGCCGATCCAGAAATTCACCACTTGTGCCCGGAGGCACAGCGTGAGCCGATATGCCTATGCGTCCGTATGTGTGTCATCGGGGGTAATCTGGGATTGGCACGATGACAGTGAAATTGGGCTTGAAATCACGATGAGAATGAATACCAGATGTCCGGGGTATGACAGTATGACACTATGACAGTATGACAGTATGACAGTATGACACTATAGTGGTATGACAGTACTGTGGGGGGGTGTCATCGTGGAACTCAGTCAGACCCTCGAAGAATGGTCAGATTCGCATCGGGGTTGAAAAGACAATGAAATCGAATATCAGATATTAAGGTTATGACAGTATGACAGTATGACGCTATGACAGTATGACAGTATGACAGTACAGTAGTATGACAGTGCTGTGGGGCAGTCATCGTGTCAGCCTGTTGGCATAACATCTGAATCGAGAATGACGAATCGGAATTAGAAATGAGATCGGATCGGGAACTGAACGTTGAGCCGAAGTGTGACATCGGCTCTCGAGTGGTTGACCCTGCAACCTGAGTGACGAGTGAATAAGTAGAGCACTTGAGAAGTGTTTAGCCTTGAGAACTCGGAACCGAATTATCGTTTGTACCTCAATCTGGCCCTGATCCAGTATATTATAAAAATCCGAATTGTGTACCTTTGCACGTTCAATCAAAAACATATCTCCGAGCATCTGTCGTCGTGCCCCTGGCATATTTGGTATCAGCGTGCTGCGATTTCGCCTCTGCGCAACTCGCCCACGGGCCTATTGAAACTTTCGTTGTGATACAGGGGGAGAGCTGTACTTCCGGCTATCTGTGCGCAATTTTAGCCTCCGTAAGTACATTTTTTTTCGTATACAACGGCCGTATCCTCTGGAAAACATCTCCAAAACTTCATATTTTTGCTCCTTAACACTGGGGGCTCAAACTGGCTCAGAAACCCAAGCATTCGTTTTCCGATCTTAAACCCGAAGTCCGTCCCAGGCCACAAACGACCGTCAGGGAGCACCCTAAAGGGTTTCCCCGGTCTACAGTAGCCAAGAAAACGATATAGCTCACCTTTCAGAGCCCCAAAAAGGCGAAAAACCGCCCAAAACAGCCAAAAATAGCCGTTTTTGACAGTTTCCAGCCTACCCCAAAACCTCTCCCAGTAGCCCCCACCACCGAAAAACCCCTCTTTAGACCCCATAGAACAGCCTAGAAACCCCCGATACCGCCCTCACGGCCATCAGCAGCGGGGAAAGCTCCACCAAAAGGCGCTTTCAGCAGTTCTGGGACGTTTCTGGCAGCCCTTCAGCACCTCCTGGTATCTTCCAGCAGCGCACTGACTACTGGGGCTTTTCTTGGGACCTACGGAGTACAGATACCGTCTGGGACCTCACTGGACCCCCATATTGGACCTGACACCTCCTTTTTCACTGCTGCTTGACTCTTGCCCGCGCGCCTAGGCACTCAAAAATCGTGTCGCGGAGCCCTGGCCAAATTTTGAGTTCGCTGGTGTATGGCAGTACCCCCTTCGCCAGAAGAATACAGAAGAGCGTGGTGGAAGCAAGGACCTATCAAGTGGGTATTCCCTCCGGACCCTACCTATCCACCAGCAGGCGCTTTCTGGCAGAGCGGCCCTTGGAGCGGCCCTCCTTCCCCCTCTTCCTCTGACGACGAAGAGGAGAACAGCGACTGAGCGCCTGGACATAGTCACGCTGGCTATCCCACCAGTACATCACGATTTCGTGTGGCTTCAGATTGGAAACCTTCTCTTCCGCTACCCGAACTCCCAAGACCTAACAGTCTTCCCCGCGCTCCCTGGTTCATATCCAGTGCAAGGAATCGAAGAGTGGCCTTGGGTCCCCCCATCTCCACCTGGAAGTCCCGCTCCTTCGCCTCCAGCGAGTGACATCGACGAGGACGAGACTGATTAAATTAGAAAAAAAAAGGCGAGCACTCACTACTTTTGCTCACCTGTGGCTATTGCCACACCCAGTCTTTGAACTCAACCAGCTCAGCAGTCAGAATGTCACAGCAGACATCAGAAGCATTTCCCAGCATGAGTGTCAGCGCAGAGCAGCTACACCACACTCTGTTCTTTCCCATGACCTTCCCATCGCCCACCGCATACGCTTCCGCTCACCCCATTCCACATCCAGGCACCACCATGCCTTATACAGCGGTGCCCCGCCCTTATACTATGCCGGATGGCACCCCCGCACAGGCTGTATGGAACGGCGTCAATTGGGTATTGCCCCAATCAGCGCCCCTCGCTGGGGGAGTATCACCGGTGCCGTTCACACTGGGAACCCATCACCCCGTGGGCGCATATCCCACACCGTTCCAACAACAGCTACAGCAGCAGCAGCAGCAGTGGCTCGCGTACCAGCAGCAGCAACAGCAGTGGCTTCAGCAGCAGCCACTGGAACCGATGCAGCAGCAGTTACAGCAGCAGCAGTTACAACAGCAGCAGTTACAGCAGCAGCAGCAGCAGCAGCAACAGCAGCCGCAGCCGCCACAACAGCCGCAGCATCGACCACAGCAGCCCCATCAGCTGGCACCAGCCACCTCCGCGCTTCATGACTCAGGCGCGGATCTCTCATCGCTGCAGCACTTCATCAGCATCGGCGCCGCGGCCCTGCCGGACCCTCTGCAGGTACCCCTTGACAGCGGAGTTCAGCAGAACGTCTTGGGCGGTACCCAGCTCTTGGTGCGTCACCTTCCCGCGGTGGCGACAACCTCAGAGACTCGCCGGCGTCGGCGTTCCCGAAGGGCATCTTCGGGCCCTGCGACACATGGCAAACATCTTCCAGGCCCAAGCCACGCACCTGATCACTCCGACCCCGACTCCGGTACGGACATCAGCCGCACCAGCACGGGGACCAGAGGCAGCCGAAGCACGCAGGCACGGGCTGAGCGCAGGCGGAGGGCCGCCCACAGGTCCGGCTCCGACTCGGACGCGAGCAGCCGAAGTGAACACATTCGCAGAGAAGTCCTAGCGGCAGTACAGGCCCTGGACATCTCCGCGGTGCTCTCGAGAGGACTCGCGCTGCCTGGTGCGACGACATCGGCAGGAGTCTCCCCACCAGGCGACCCTCAGGGCAGCGCACAGGGACTGACGGCGGACCATCTACACGAGGCAGACGCTGCCGCCAGCGTAACCCCTCCTGTGCCTCAGACCGCCGCTGAGACCGCTCCCGCTGAACCTCCCACTCAGGGCCGGCCAAATCCCCATAACATGATGGTGGCCCGCCGGCGACAGTCGATGGAGACGGTGGTGCACGGCGGTGGCAATCCCGACTCAGAGCCCAGAGACTCCAGTTCAAGCGACTCGCCACCAGGCCCCCCTGGTGATCCACCTCAGGATCCCCCTGACGATCCCGCACCAGAGCCCTCCTACCCTCAGTACCCAGAGGTCAGAGCCCTCTTCGTCACCCACGATGGTGGGTCATTGTGGGTGCACCAGTCAGCTGGGGTGCGAGGCGCGGCAACCGTCTCCCTGCCATGGGACGAACGCCGCCGGGCTGGGGTGCAGGGCGACGCCATCTTGTTCAGGATCATGCACCTGCTGGGAGCGCCGCTGACTGCATATGCGCGCATGGGAGGCCGGCTACACCATGCACCCCTACCCCTTACCACCCCTCGTGTGGAGACCTGGGTCCTCATGGTCGACCGCGAGGTCATGGATATGGCAATGGGGGACCCAGCCGCGGCCAATGTGCGGTCTACCAGCATGGGGCAGCCAGTGTGGGAGTGGATCCCTGCTACTGCGCGGGAGTCGGAGATGCAGAACTTCGATCAGGACGGGCTCGCCGCGTGGTCGGAGGTCAGCAACTCCGATTGGTACCGGAGCATGAGCGCGGTGGCCGCACAACCATCCACACCCCTGCCCTTCCATACACCTCTTCCACTCCCCGCACCACCATCAGCCCCTACATTACCGCCCACTCCGACCGCAGTCCCCACAAATCCCGCGCCTGCGCCTCCGCCCGCGCATGCCCCGGGACCACCACCTCCAGCCCGTTTCCCCCACTCCGCCGCCGCAAACCCCGTTCACTCTGCCGTTGCCGCGAACCCCGTTCACTCTGCCGCCGCTGCGAACCCCGTGCTTTCTCCCAGCGCCACCCCCTTTGTTCCAGGCATCGTCCGTCTGCCGCAGGGCACTAACCTGCGAGCATCTCCAGACGAGGTCCGCCTGGAGCACAAGACAAAAGAGATGGTGCTAAAGCTGGTCAAGAGCGTCACCAGGTTCCCCCGCTCCGCGTCCGACACAAAATCGGCCGACATGGAGGGCCTCCTGACGCAGTTGGAGCACTACTCCAACATGGTGCGGAAGGTATTCCAGGAGGCCATCGTGATCGAAGCACTGACCACTCCCAGTTGTACGCCGTCAGTATCGGCGTACCAGGCGAGTGTGTCAAGTCTTCTTTGGAGCTTCAAGGAGTACACTCTTCAAGACCAGCAGAGAAAGTTCTTGGAGCGCGCGGCGGGGACCTTTGGGTCCGAGCAAGCCTGGCACCAACGCTACGGGGAGCTGGACGTGTTCTTCAGCGATCTGGCGGTGTGCTCCCTGACGCAGGCCTACCTGGAGAACGCACACGGCGAGGCCATTGCCCTGAAGCAGGCGATGAACGAGACCGCGGCGGAGTATTTCTCGCGGTTGGAGACCCGCATGGCCTCCGTCAACTTCCTGGCCGGCAGAGTCCCCAATTGCGTGGAGATGACCAACCTGTCGATGCTCTCTACGTACCGCCGAGGGCTGAAATATGCACCCAAGGTGATGCGGCGCCTGAGAGCCATCCACTTGGATGTCTCCAAACCAGAAGAGTGGGAGAGGAAGGCCGTCGCTGACGACATCCCAGGCA
>LGRX02009116.1:0-51588 GCA_001247695.2 Cymbomonas tetramitiformis
TGCACGCTGCCACGAGTTGCACGTCAGCTCGTCTACTGCACGTTATTGTACGAAGCATGCACTCTCCCCCCTCCCCCACAGAGAGCACCGGTCACAAAAGGCAAGCAGGGGTCTTGGCAGATTCATATATTCACAATATATTAATTGCCACCCAGTCTGGCCTATTCGGTCTCCCGGCATGTGGCATGTCTCCCTCTCTGTCAGGTGGAGCAAGGTCTCAGTGATCCCAAGCACGAAGCTTCTAAGCAGGTTCCTAGCAGGTATCCAGCTGCTGTACGGAATGTTTCTTTTGCTCTTCACATCTCATTGCCAACAGGCACACTGCATAGCATTTCATTAAAAATAGCTTTCTTCTTACATGCTTTTAAGTGTGTGAGAGAAAATCTCTTTTTGGAATGTCTTTTCTAGGCTGATTCACAGCTTCACATGCTTTTTAGGCTGATGCACAGCTTCTAAGGCAAAATGTTTAGAGTCTTTTGGGTTGGGTGGGTAGGGAAGGCAAAAGAACAGAGCTGCGGATTCCCACGGGCGGAACTCCTAAATACTGTCGTGTGTAAAGCCTTTAGATCTAACTCAGCTGCTGATTTGATCTAACAGCTCAGGAAACTCTGATCGATCTACCGGCACAGAAACCTCTAAAATTCCGCAGGCTCCAATTTAACCATTTCTTTTGCTCTTCACATCTCATTGCCATGTAACAGAGATCATTAGGCACACTGCTCTGTGCCAGGCTGCCGCTGCTGCTGCTGTCGCCATCTCGGAGTGGTCCACCCGAAGTACTTCTCCATGTGCTCGTCGGGAACAGCTGCCGGGTCAATGTAGGAGTGGATGGCAGAGGACAGCTGAGACCAGCCGCCCAGGAAGCAGCACTTCTTAAGCGCCGCGCCCACAGCCCTGGCACAGGTACAAGCCCCTTTGCGGGTGCTGTGGCCAGAGAAGTGTCCCCCTTCCGGAGGGACACACCCAAGCTTCCCCAATGCCAACTGCACCCAGCCATTAGCTTGTGCCGACTGGAGCTTTCCCTGCTCCCACGGCAGCCTCCAGTAGCTGCCCTGCACCTCCGAGCCCGTCACCGGGCGATGCCCCCAACAGGCATCCCGCACCTGTTGCCAGTGCTGCAGGAGCTGTACAAGCCCCGCCACCCCCGCCGCGGGGATGGTGAGCCATCCCTGAGGCGCACGTGCCCCCTGCCTTTCTCCTTGTGGAGAACCACGGAGATGTCCTCACCTGTGATGCTGATGTACTCCCTGCGCATGGAGACGCCCGTCTCCGGCCGGCCGAAGGTGACGAAGGCAAACACCACGTAGGTGCACGCCCTGAGCAGCTCCGTAGCTGCCCGGCCCACCGGCTCCAGCCCCAGCCCGTGCGCGTGCACTGCCGAGACATGCCTGGCAGGCAGCCAGGTCCGCACCGTCTGCTCCTCACCCGCGGCTTCAGCCGCCTGCACCTGGAGGCGGGCCATGCCCTTCACTGCTCTGGAGATCGCCCGGCCCCTGGCAGGCCCGGGGAACCCCATGTCCTCGTGGTAGTTGTTGATGGCGGATAGGTAGGGCTGCATGTTGGACGCCTGCACCGTGCCCTTGTCCAGCATGTGAGCAATGTACAGCCTCACCGTGGCCCCCGTTGCCGGAAGCCACTGTCTGCCCTCCGCCTCACAGAACGCCATGAAGGCCCGAGCCTTCGGCCGGTAGTTGCCCACCGTCTTGCCGCCCAATGCTGCCCCCTGCATCTGCACTGCCAGCTCAGTGAGGGAGCTGTCCCCCAACTCTCCTCTCCAGCGCTCCTGAAGCGCCGCATCCCAGCTAGTCACCTCCTGCACCGCTGCCGGGAGCACCTCATACCTCTCCTTGCTCATGTCCAGGTCCTCCTTGTCACCATCCTCGTAGGCAATGTGGGTTAGGCCGTCCGACCCCGTGTCACCCACGGTACCGGTGTACCAGGCATCATCCTGGGGCCAGTACACCTTCACCTTGAGGCCACTCGCCAGCCCCGCCTGTGGCGCCTGCCCGGCTGCCCGCCTCCCATCCTGCAGGTAATGGCTCACCGGGAGGCGGAGATGCGGAACATGATGCCGTCCCAACCTGAGGCCCCGAGCAGCTCGGACACTCCTAGCCGGCTGGGAGTAAAGAGGTCCCTGCCCCGGGGCAAGATCACCACCTCGTCGGCCATGGCCTCCAGCTGCTGGAACCACATCTGCCCCGGCCAGTAGGGCGCCACCACCGTGGCGGCGCACTTCTCCTCCCGCAGCTTGTGCGCCACCTCGTCGAGGAGGGACCACGGGGGGTTGACCCAATTGACCTCTCCTAGCCAGGAAAAGGCCAAAGAGTCCACGCCCTCGCACCCCGGGTCGTGCCACTGTGCGTAGTAGCGCGGCAGCTGGGCGGAGAGCTCCGAGGCGAAGCGGTCCACGGTGTGCTGGTGCCATTCCCGCTCCGCCCACTGAAACCACCTGCGGTTCAGCCGCCAGTCGTCCAGGTCCCGGTCCCGAGACAAGCGGTCGGCCCACTCGTTTGCCTCGCTTCTGATGTACCTCGCCTGGAGCTCGATGTCGTTTAAGTCCAGCAGGATCCACAGGCGCCGCATCCGCCGCATCAGCTCCGGGTTGCGCGACGTGAAGTGCGAGAGCATGGCCACCACCGCCTGGTTGTCGCAGTAGAGGCGCACCACCTTGCCGGTGAGCTCTCTCAGGAAGGATTGCACCGTCTTGTACACAGCCTCCAACTCCAGGTGCGTGATGTGTAGATGCCGTAGCTCGTCGGACCAGAATCCTCTTGCCGCGTGCTTGAGGTTCAGCACCCCGCCCCATGCGAACAGAGACGCGTCGGTGTGCACCTTCGCTCTCGTGGGGCTGCGCCAGATCTTGCGACCGTTCCACCGGCTCTGAGCCGGCAGCCTGAGCCACCACTCGATGTCGCTCCACGCCTGCCGTGTGAGCTTCACCTTCGCGCCCCATCCCCGCCTCGTGGAGAGCACGAAGTGGAGCTCCCTGAGATACAATCTCGCCGGAGGGACTGCCAGATACACAGACTGGCAGAGTCCCGTGAACGCTGCCAGCTTCCGAGCTGGGAGCCACCTCCGCTGTCGCGACGCCTCGCTGAGAAGCGCCTTGGACTGCAGGTGAATCTTCTGCAGCCTCGCCGGTGTCACGCGGAACTGTCCCGCCTTGAGGTCCACCTCGAGCCCGAGGTGCTCCACCAGCTGCGTCGGCTCCCATTGCCCCTTCTTCTCGTTGCGCGCCAACCCGAGTCTCACCAAGACCCGAGATGTCAGCTCGCGCGCACTGAGCGCCTCGATCCTGCTGCTTAGCAGCAACAGGAAGTCGTCCATGTAAGGGAGCACCCGCGCCCCCTGCTGATGCTCCTCGCGGCCGCATCCTCCAGCTCGTCTTCGAACTGCCCAACGTCGTCGCACCTTGCTTCCACTTTGCAGCTTCCGCACCTCCCGCCGATCTTCCGCGGATCTCGGAGAGCGAAGGCACTCCACGAGCACCTTCATGACCTTGACGAAGATTCGTGGCGAGTCGTTCCAGCCGAAGGGAAGGGCGCCGCACTGGAATAACTCCCCCCGCACGTCGAACTGCATGTACTCCTGGAAGGCGGGGTCGATCCCCACGACATGGTACCCGTCCTGGAGGTCGAAGCTGATGCACCAGTCGTTCGGCTTGGCGAGCCGACGCAACTTCTTGAGGGTCTCCATCTTGCACCGCGACTTCACGCAATGCGCGTTCAGCCAGCGAAAGTCCATCACAAGACGCCACTTGTTCGTCCCCGGCTTCGGCACCAGGAACACTCGGGATACGTGTCGTCGCCTTCTCGCTCGCACCCATGCGCCCGTTTTGAGACACCTCTCCGTCTCTGCGGACATCCACTCCAGCTGCTGAGGGGTGGCGTCGGCAAGAGACACTCCGTGATCGAAAGGCTTGGGCGCCTTGTCGACCCAACGCATCTTGGCCCCTTTGGTGATCCACTCCATCACCTCGGAGTTCGCGCCAGCTGCGCGCCATGCCCCCCTTCGACTCCGCACCCTTTCCTGTAGGGTGGGCTCTTTCCGTTGGACGCCCCGAGGGGCGGAAGGCGTCCAACCTTTCCGTGATCGGAAAGTTAGGTCTGGGCTTGGGCGCCTCGCCCAAGCCCTGACCCTTTACCTCCCTTGCCGCTGCCGCGGCCACCTTCACCTTTTCCAGCGCCTTTGCCCTTGCCTGCTTGACGGTCACGAAAAGTCGAAACTTTGGCGCTGGCCTTGGCGTGCGTGTTCATCACGGCCTTCGCCTTCGTGGTGTCGAATTCCTTCAACCACTTCGTGAGCACTGAGTCGCTCACCAACCCGTCGCTGCCTGCGTACACCTTCTCCTCGATGAAGGCCAACTTCGCCCGCAACGCCTCAGCTCCGCCGTGCGACGTAGCATCAGACTCCATGCTCGCTCTGAGCTCGGAAAACGCAATCGCATCGTGCATGTACGACAGCGCAGGGGCGAGCACCAACTGCTCGTAACGCATGGACGAGTTGGTGCGTTTGGAGAGGGCGTCGTAGGTCTTGTCGTTGTACAAGTCGTACATCTGCGGCATGTCCGTCTCCAGTGTTGCAGGTCTCGCAGGGAACGGATTCCCTTCAACGTGTGGAACATACGGGAGCTTTTTTAATGCCTCCAACTCCGCGTCTCCGCTCTGAGCGGAACCACCATCCTGCGAAGCGGCTTTCGCTGCCGCCTCCTCCGCGACTTCAACTCTCGCTGCGAGAGTCTCCATCTGCTTCATCATGAGCTTCATCATTTCGCCCTGTTGCTCCAACAGGACTTCCATCCCGGACTTCGCAGCCGGTTGTCCAGCCGCGCCGGCATTGTTCTCCGACGCGCTTTGCTCACCTTCTTGATCGTTCATTGTAGTAAGTCGTCAAGGGTTTAAACTTCCACAGTAACGTTAAAATGTGGGGTAAAATTTTTTGCAGTGTGCCGCACTAAGAATTTCTCCGCGAGGAAAAATTTCTTGTGAAGTTCTTTTGCGAAGGCAAAAGAACAGAGCTGCGGATTCCCACGGGCGGAACTCCTAAATACTGTCGTGTGTAAAGCCTTTAGGTGTAACTCAGCTGCTGATTTGATCTAACGGCTCAGGAAACTCTGATCGATCTACCGGCACAGAAACCTCTAAAATTCCGCAGGCTCCAATTTAACCAGAACTCGAGGCGCCATGCGCAACCAGGTAACCGGCTGGTTCTTCGAAGCTGCTGTGAAGGTAACCGGCTTCACAGGTTCCCCATGGGAATCGTGCGCTCATCTGAGACTCTGCCGCCACCTGCCACCAAACAGCACACCCCTGTGCATCATCCCTTGCAACTAGAGGAGTGGGTGGGTGGGAAAAAGAAAGGAAGAACAGAGATGGAGCGTTGCTCCTGAGGCTGAGATTCCGAACAACTGCTTGACACTCCCTGAGAAAGTTGTTAACAACTAACTTCTCGTGTCAAGCCCAGACGTGTCACGTGTCTCCGATCACGGAGTTCGGTGACTCCCCCCGTCCCGATGCCACAGACGCCAGTGTGGCATCGATCTGGCAGACGGGCCTGGCGACCCTACGCTTAGGGTTCGCGCGCATTGCTTCTACAACAACTCAAATTATTATTTTCCAAATAATAATTGTCTATTATTGTACGAAGCATGCACTCTCCCCCCTCCCCCACAGAGAGCACCGGTCACAAAAGGCAAGCAGGGGTCTTGGCAGATTCATATATTCACAATATATTAATTGCCACCCAGTCTGGCCTATTCGGTCTCTCGGCATGTGGCATGAGTGTCTGTCTCCCTCTCTGTCAGGTGGAGCAAGGTCTCAGTGATCCCAAGCACGAAGCTTCTAAGCAGGTTCCTAGCAGGTATCCAGCTGCTGTACGGAATGGAACTCTAGGCGCCATGCGCAACCAGGTAACCGGCTGGTTCTTCGAAGCTGCTGTGAAGGTAACCGGCTTCACAGGTTCCCCATGGGAATCGTGCGCTCATCTGAGACTCTGCCGCCCAATCTGCAAAGCAGCCGCTCACCTGACAGACCTAACAGGCACCCAAAGCCACATGTGAAGGGGAGGGAATGTGCGAAGGAGCGGGCCGTCACCTCAAGAGAGCTCCTTCGCTGCCTCCGCGAACGCGGCCGGAAGGATGAGCCGCTGCTCGTCGTCCAGCTCACAGTACCTCTCCCAGCAGTCGGACTTCCAGTCCCCCTGCAGCTTGATGTAGAGCCTCTCCACGTTCAGCCGCATGGCTGCTGTGGCCCCGCCCCTGCGGAGCGAGTGCCCGGCATACCGAGCCGGGTCCAGCCCCACCTGCACGGCCAGGCTCTTCAGCCCGGCCACCAGCGCCGTGTGCGACATGGGCACCAGCGCGCCTCGCTTGCCCCTCCCTTCCACCTGGAAGAGGGGCGCCTCATCCGGCAACCCTCCGTGGCCAGCATGAGCCGACGGAGGGCCTCCACCGGGCACAGCCTCGACCCCGGCACTGCCACCAGCGGCACCCAGTGGTAGCGCTCCCCGCACTAGATGGTCTTCGAGTGCCGCACTCGGATCCACACCACGTCACCATCCTCCGCGAAGAGCACATCCTCTCGCACCAGCGCACCTCTGGCGTTCCACGCCTGGGACTTCCCCGTGGTGAGGTTGTCCTTGCGGAACAAGCCGTAGAACCCCACCAGGATGGCTGCCCACAGCGCCAAGCCCGTGATCGACTCCATGTCGGCGAACTCAGTCATGCGCGCCAGGTCCCGCAGCGTGATGGGCATCACCGGCTTCGCCGGCCGGTCCCACTGCCTGCGCACGCCCTGCAGGGCAGCTGCCACCCAGAACCTGTGAGCCACCGGCGTCCACTCCACCCCCTGCTGCAAGTGAAGGGACCGCACGCCCGCCAGGTAGGACTTGATCGTCCCCGGCTGCACGAACCACGCTGAGAAGGCAATGAAGCGCGCTAACGTGGCATCCGACGCCGGGAGCAATGGCTCCAGCGTGCCCAGGCACGCGAAGCGCACGCAGAACGTGAGGAAGGCCTTGACCCCCGTGTCGTAGGACCTCTGCGTGCTCTCGGCGTACGCCCCGTCCTGGTAGCGCTCCACCGCCACTGCCAGCTCCTCCAGCAGCTCCTCTGCGCCCCGATCACACCCAGTCAGGCAACTCCACTGGCTCCAGCGGCACGCGCACCACTAGCACATCCCACCGAGTGGGCCCCCACTCCGAGCGGCCCTTGCCGTCCAGCGCCGGCGCTGTGAAGAGCATCGTGCCCGCCCGGTACTTGCGCACCGGGCGGAACACCTCGCGCATCCCCGACACCAGCTCGTACGCCTCGTCCCCCTCCCACACCGGCACCAGGAAGCACCCGCCTGTGCCCATCTGCTGCCTGCGCTTGCACTTCAAGAAGTTGA
This sequence comes from Cymbomonas tetramitiformis, assembly GCA_001247695.2. Taxonomy (NCBI): domain Eukaryota; kingdom Viridiplantae; phylum Chlorophyta; class Pyramimonadophyceae; order Pyramimonadales; family Pyramimonadaceae; genus Cymbomonas; species Cymbomonas tetramitiformis. Next base: position 7,386 of record LGRX02009116.1, read on the forward strand.
GCAGGATCTCGTACATCACCGAGAAGGGGAGGTTCGCCCACGTGTTGAGCCCGTCGAAGCTCTGCTTGCGCGCGTCATCCTCCGCGCTCCAACTCCGCACGCAGAAAGCGTTCGCCCGCGAGGACGCCACGCACGCGTCCAGAGTGAACGGTCCGAACTCCTCGTCCATCTCCGCGAACAGGACCGGGGAGAACTGCCAATCGTCCCGGTCCTGCCTCCACAGCACCTCCCGCTTGCGCATCGCCCACCGCATGTGGAACTCCTCGAGCTTCAGGCGCGAGAGCAAGTCCGCCAGAAGGTTGTCCTTGGACGAGATGTACTTTGGGCGCAGTCGAATGTCGTGCTGCGCGCAGAGGTAGAAGATCTTCCTCAGCAGCGGGATGTACTCGACCGGCCCCCAGAACTTGTCCACTTGCGTGAGCGCGCACTGGTTGTCGATCCTCACCACCAAAGTCCACCCCGACAGCCTGTGTGCCCACAGCGCCAGCGCCCACCACACGGCGAAGAGCTCGAGGTAGTTAATGTGGGACTTCGCCTTGCTCGTGAACGGGTAGAAGTCGCGCTGCGGCATCTCCGCCAAGTCCTCCCACGAGATGAGGAAGTAGTCGGGCTGGCAATGTCCACCCATCCCTTTCCTCAACGACGCGTCCGTCGCGAAGGCGTCCTCGTGCACGTCCGCCTTGTGCAACACCACCTTGCGCCCGTTGTAGAGCCGGATGACGCGCTCCACCACCTTCAGGTCTTGCATGACGCCGGTGTTCACCGTCACGCGCGACCTGCCGGCTGTCGCCGCGACGAGCGCGAAGCCCTGCCGCGTGTAGAGCGACAGGCCCCACACCACCTGCGAGCAAAACGCCAGCAACCCGAGAAGCGACTCGAGCTTGCGCCTGCGCACCGGTCCCTTCGCTGCCTCCGCGCGCATCTCCCGCAGCTTGTCCGTCACCTGCTGCACGCGCTCCTCGTCGATCGACGCCGTACATGTCTCGCCGTCGGTGCACAACAACACGCCGAGGAACTCCATGCGTCGCGCTGGACCCTCACACTTAGCTCGATTCACCTTAAAGCCCAGCATGGTCACGAACTCGATCAAGAGGTCCATCATCTCCTGAGCCTCAGCTGCCGTGCGCGCCACCATGAAGAAATCGTCCAAGTACCCGACGCACGGCACCCCCTGCGCCTGCATCCACGCCACGATCGCTCGCGTGTAGCGCATGAAGATGCCTGGCAACGCGCGGTTCCCGAAAGGGCTGCGCGTGTCCATGTACCGTTTGCCGCGCCACTGGAAGCACTGCGCTGCCCAGTATTGCGACGCGACGGGCAACGACCTGTACGCCTCCTCCAAGTCCACCTTCACCATGTACATGCCCGGTCGTAGTAGTGCGTACGCGTCCTTGACTGACGTGAACTCGTCCTTCTGGAGCTCGATCCAGTCGTTGACGCCGACGAACGAAGGCCGCGAGTAATCCCACACGGGACGGTACTTGAGCTTCCCCTTGCGGAGTCGCTCCACCATCCCGAGGGCCGCCACGCCCCGCGGTAGCCAATCGCGAGCGTCGAAGATCCTCCCCGCGGCCATCTCCTTCGCGAGCTCCGCGGTCATGGCCTCCGCGTGCTCGTCTCCAACGTAATTCTCCACGATGTACGGCTCGTCCGGCTCCTCGCCTGCAAAGGGGAAACCGACGCCACATGCCGCACCTCGCACCAGGAAGGCCACGTCTGGCCAATCCTTCAGCGCCTCCGCGAGAAGGTGCGCTCTCTCCGACATCAGCGGTACCTGCGCTCCCACATCGCGCACCTCCTGCTGGAAGCGAGCGCGCTCCTCCTCCGTCGTGCCCGTACCGGAAAGGCCCCGCGCCTTGGCGCCCTCCACGATCGCTGCACGCAATGCCGGCCACCTCGCCGACCTCGACTCCGCCACCGCCGGGTAGTGCTCACCGCACCCGGTACCCGCCGGGGACACCGCCGGCGCCGACGCCGCAGCCGGCGCCGCCGGTAACGGTGCCCCCGCTGCATCCCACACCGGCGCTACCAGCAGCCTCCGAAGCCGTGCCCACCACGGCTCCGCGTCCTCCACCTGCATCTCGCACGCCTCACCTGCAGGCTCGGGCTCCCGATCGCCGCTCGCCATCGTCACGCCGTCCTCGCGCTCCTCCTCCGGCTCCACGACGATCTCCCCCTCTGGCGCCCCCCGCGCCCCTCCGCCACCTTCCGGCTCCCCCGGGGGCGTGGCCTCCCCCGGGCTCCACCGCTCGTCCCATCAGCGGCCCCGCCGGGGCCGTGCACTCGTGGCCCTCGTAGTGCACGTGGTTCTTGCTCTCACACTTGACGCAGTGATGAGCGAACCTGCAGGTCTTCCTCCCGCACCCCGCTGGTGAGTTGTGGTCGAAGCACGCACTCTGCGATCGCTTGCCATCTCGGCGCTTACCGGGCTTGTCCGGCTTCACCGCGCTCGCATCCGGCTGCTCCGTGTCCGGCACCCGCGGCTTCTTCGGGTAGCGGCTGCCGGTGCCCCCCGCGCTCCAGCTGCTGCTGCCACCACCGCCACCTCCTCCGTGACCCTTCTCCTTGATGCCCTTGTCGCGCTTGTACATCTCCCAGTGGGCGGTGTACGACACGAGCTCGAAGGTCGTGGAGGCCTCCTTCTCCATCCGTACGCAGAGGTAGTCGTAGAACTTACGGAGGTGGTCCCACGCGTAGTCGAACGACATCAGGCGCATCCACTTCCGGAACTGCAGGAGTAAGTCCCGTGCGTCCTCGGGGGCCTTGCACGCCAGCACCGTGAAGTTCTCGTCCCACTCGTCGAAACTCCGGCAGTGCTTCGCCTTGGCCTCCAGCACCAGGCCCTTCTTGGCGTCCAATCGCCACTCCGCTGCCCCTTCCTCGTAGTCGCCCCCGGGACGAGACACTCGGATGTCCATCCCCTTCAGCGCACCACCTGCGGGGAGGAAGGGTCTGGCAGGCACGGCAATCTCACCTGGCGGGCGCGTGATGTCCTTCACCGCCAGGCTGCCATCCAGTGCTCGTCGCAGCTCCTCGTCAGTCGCCGTGCGGAGGGAGCCGAACCGCGCCTTCGCTGCCGCCCGCTTGCGCTCCTCACTCTCGCTGTCCTCGCCATCCGACTCGACGTGCTGCTTCACCGCTCTCCGCTTCTTGCTCTTCGCAGCCGCTGCCGCCCACTCCTCATCGAAGGCCGGCTGCGCGATCCCTGGCACACTTGCCAACGCCTGCTGCATGTCCGCCAGCTCCTTCAGCGCGAGGTCGATGTACGCGTAGAGATGCCTCGCGCGCACCCCCGCGCGCTCCGGGAGCTCCTCCAGCCCGCACTGCTCCTCCTTGCACGCGGGAAACTTGCTGTCCACCAGCTCGAATTCCCACGGCTCCACCCGCCTCGCCGGGTGCCGCCCGAAGCTGTGCTTCACCCGCGCTAGATCGGCTGCTTGGCGCGCCGCGGCCACTCTGATCTCGGTGATCACGCGCTCACACTCCGCCCATGACCACCCCTTGCGCTTCCCCGCCGACGCCCGCGCCACCTCCCGCAGTGACGCGGGCGGATCCGGCTTCCGGCTGCCGCCCTGACCGATCGGGCCGCGCCCCGCCAACGCCGCCGCGACCGCCGCGTCCACCATGCGTTGCACTTCATCTTCCGTGCGCAGCACCCCCCTGGGCGAGGGCCCCGAAGACCCGGGGCTGCCACTCCCGTGCGGAGATGCCTGCGATCCGGGCCGCACCTCCTGCTGCATGTCACCCGCGGCTGTAGCCCACGCCAGGACCCTGCGCCTGTCCTTCGCCGCCACTCCACGCAGGGCCTCCCACCTGGCTCCTGGCTCCCCCAAGGGCCACTCACCTCGCACCACTCGCCGATCCGTACCCAAGAGCCCCACCTCCACCAGATCGTCGGTGGGACCCTCCAAGTCCCTCGGCATGTCCTCCACGATCGCCTCCTCCACACGCTGGAACTCGATCAACATGTCTTTGCGATCCTCCAGCACCTCGACCTTCGTGGTCGGCCTGGACGGTTGCGCCAGCTCCATCAGCTTCGCCACTGCCGCGATCCTGGTTCGGGTGCACCAGACCGCTGCCCGCCGGTACTGATCCAGCGTGCGGGTCACTTCCGGCGATGACATCCTCCGACTCCCGCCTTCTCCTCGCTGGCCTGTCATGCTTCTCGATCTCCTCCCGCAGACCAAACGTTACCCCTCTACCGACTGGGAACCAAACACTGTCGGAGTCTGCCTCCCACACCTCCTCCGCACAATTCGCGCAGAGATTGGTTTTAACGAACGCGCGCCTGTCTCTACGGCGCAGCGGGTTCAGGATCGGCTCCCAAGTCTGCCACTTAGCGTGAGAAAATGCTTCACCTTCCCAGCACACGAAGCACGGAAAAGTCGAATCGGCTTCCGGCACCTCCAGCTCGATCACCGGTACCCGTGCGTACGGTAGACGTACCCCTCGTACGGCTCCCGCGGATCCCAGTACGGACAGTTGAACTTGCACTTGCAGGGCACGAAAACTGGGTGCGACCAGTTCCTCCTGTCGGTGCGATCCTCCAAAGTCGCGCTCACCCCTGAGATGTCGGTTTGCGTCCCCGCGTCTTTCTCCGTAGGCTGTCCGTACGATCCTCTGGGCCCAGCTCGCAACTGCCCAGACATCCACGCAACTAGAGCGAAAAATATACGATACTCGCCGTGCGATATCAAATAATTTTGCGAAACGCGTTCGGAATCAAAAAGAAAGGAAGAACAGAGATGGAGCTAGGAAAACTGTGGACTCTGAGACAGTGTTAAAGACAGAGAGCTCAAAAGACAAATTCAATGACTGTATGACAGTATGACAGTATGACAGTATGACAGTATGACAGAGTACAGTACTATGTGTAAAGGTGAACAGAACAATGATGACAATGAGATTACAAGAGACAGAAGATCAATTCAAAATGGATACAGTATCTGTCACAAGAACACAAGAGTACTAGTACGAGTATAGAAGTAGCTATGACTGAGTAACAGTGAGCACTTGAACAGTGCTATGTGATATAAGCACTGTGTGTAACGAACAAACATCATTATCAGTTTAAATCAATCAACAGTGTGTGTGCGTATGAGTGTGTGTTCGTACACTTTCTACTAGATATATGAAGTTAGTAGAAGTTGATTATCCTAGGTTATGGGCCTGATATAGGTCTGATAGTGTAGATACAGCCGTCATGACGGACGTAAAGTATTCTACGAGGGAATCGCAGCTTCAGGAATTGGTAGAGCAGCAGGCTAGTTTTATGAAATCAATGGAAGCGACAATTCAGGCTTTGATTTCAGAGAAGAAGGAGTCTGGGAAATCGACAGAGAATGAAGAAGCTGCGTCGAGTGCAATGAGCACTGCCAACGCACAGAAGACAGTTCAGTGCGTTGTGAAGTTGTTGGGTACGACGAAGTACACGGGTACAGAGAGGAATCAGTATGAGTCCTGGGTACAATTTAAGACACAGTTAGAGTCAGCAGTCACGTTTTATCCTGAGCTGCTAGAACTGGTGTGCGACTATCAAGTGTCAGATATTGCAGATATCAAAGGACTGAACGTGTTTATGCCTAAATCGAAAGGATATGGCAACACAGCTGCAGAGGAGAAGCCTTCATCACGGGCAGAAGACAAGCCTGCGTTACAGGCAGAGGACGAGGACGTTTTTGAAGAGGTCTTGGACGACAATGGCAGTTTTGTTACTGTGCCAGGTTCTGCGAGTATGGCCAGTACAATTTTGTCAGCTATTTTGAAGCAGGTGACGGCTGGGGACGCCTTTGACGTTGTACGACGCTGTGGTAACGACGGGTTGAAGGCGTTCAGGAAACTGAAGTGTAAAGTGGAGCCGCAGCTGTTTGGTCAACTCGCGGGCTCAATGAAGAAGCTATGCAAGCTGTCGGTGAACGCCAATGAGGACCCGGTGAAGCAGTTGGGATATTTTGGTGACGTTATGTGCTCAGTGGCCAACTATGGGGGTGCGAAGCTTGACCCGACAACTGTGGAGGTGCTGGTGACTGCTCTGGCTGTCGCGGCTATGCCTATGGAGTATTCGCAGGTGGTTGCGGATATCAGTAAGGAACGACGTCCTTCGTTTGATATGCTTATGCAGAGGTCTGAGTATTTCTATGTGAATGTCGTACAGCAATCGGCGGTTCATTCATCAAGTATTGTGGGAGCCACTGTGGACGAGGAGACTGTTGCAGTGGCAAGAGCACTGGTTGCGGACAGAAGGAGGCAGAGCGAGGAGAAGAGGTTCAATGACGGGAAGAAATTGATATGTCCTACGTGCTCTGGTGTACATTCTGCAGAGAAGTGCTGGATAAGCAACCCGGCAGGTATGGAGGAGTTCATCAAGCTCAATCCTGCTAAGGAGAAAGGGGTTCGTGAGAACTATGCGCGGAGGCTGAAGAAAATCGCGGCGAAGAAGTCACCTGACGCGGTAGCAGCGACGGTGGAGAATGGACCTTCATCGAGTTCAGCAAGGCCGCGTCGTACGGAAGTTTCTGCGGAGGAGCTGTGGAGCTTGGAGAATCATGAAGAAGTTCATGTTGCCTGTCCGGTGGTCGCTACAGTGGCAAACCAGAAGGTGATATACACTGGTGAGGTATTGGAGGACACCTGGGTGTACGGTGTGTACGACAGAGACAAGGAGAATGACGCACTAGTGCAGAAGGAGTACTATGAGGACTCGGTGCATGAGGAAGACCTGTGTGCAGCAACTGTGGTGGACTCTGAGAGAGAGCTGTATTTTGATAGCATGGCCACGAGGTCTATTTTTAATGACCTGTCTATGTTTGAGGGCGCTCAGGTGAACGCGTCATCAGCGGTGGCGTTCAAGGTCATGGCTGGAGAGGTGACGACGTCTCGTGGGGGAGGCCGTGGGGATATTACCTTGTGGAATCGGGTGACGAAGAAGGCTGACGTGCTGTTGGTAGAGGCGCAGTATGTGCCTGAGTCCCCCTTCAATCTGGTGTCCGCGGTGAGCCTGGAGGACAAGTACGGTTTGTATGCACAGTTTGGGGACTGTGTGCTGAAGGACAAGAAGAATCTGTGCGAGTACGACGTCTGTAGAAAGGGGAACGTGTATGTTTTACCTGAGGTTGTCGTACAGGAGGCGGCGCTGCCGGGGGTGGAGTGCGGCAAGAAGAAGAGTAGTCCGGTGAGGGACAAATGCAACTGGAAGTTCACCGAGTTCCAGAGGTGGAACATTGAGAAGGGGCCCTTTCATCTGGATATGTGTGCTGACGAGCACAATCGGCAGGTGAGCGAGTACTACTCGTTGGTGAACTCGGTGTTTCTTCATTGTCTGACGGGACGCAGCTTCTGGGGTAATCCACCGTACGACGATATGTTCATTGAGAGACTGCTGACCAAGATACTCATGGACTTTCCTAAGGACCCCGTGAACACGAAGTTTATGCTTGTGGTGCCGTACAAGCCAAATGCTGCGTGGTGGAGTTTGACGGCGAAGTTCGAGGAGTTGCACGTATACTCGAAGGGCAGCGTGATATTCTCAGCGAGAACGGATCAGTGCTATAACGTGTCTGAGCTGGAGGAGTCCGAGCCTGGTCGTGTTTTTATCCAGGGGACTCCGTGGCCAGTGGTTGTGCTGTATCTTGATCAGTATGTGGTCCCGAGGGTGGACGTGAAGGTTGTTGCACATCTCAGGCTTGGTCATGCTTGTGACAAGTATGTGGAGGTCATGGACCTTCAGGGGTTGGACCTTGGGGTCAACTCTGAGGAATTGAGGAACAGCAATGTACTGAGCTGTTCGGTGAACTGTATGGCGTGCCAGGTGGCGGCGCCGAAGAGGCCATCACAGACGACAGATAGGGGAAGGGTCCCGAAGTCTGTACGGAAGGTGGTGGACAAGAGGGAGGTGTCTGTCAAGATGGGGCAGCTGACGTTCACTGACCATGGCGGACCGTTCGTGACATCTACAAAAGGTTATCGTGGGTACACTATTCACGTGGATGACTTTTCTGACGTGTGTCACTTCTATGTCTGGAAACAGAGGCTGGAGTATGTGGACGCTCTGGAGGACTATCGCAAAATGGTGAGGGCGACTGGGCGAGTGTTCCTTGAGGAGGAGACTCGTGTTGAGCAGGTGGTGTACGACTTGGACGTGCTGGTGTTGCACTCTGACAATGACTCTACCATCGTGTCTGGAAAGACCAAGAAGTACTGTGAGGACAATGCTATTGTGCAGAGGACAACGTCACCGTACTTGCACGAGAACAATGCCAGGGCGGAGACCATGAACAAGTTTCTGCAGACGAAGGCGAGGGCTATGTTGGCGACTGCTGGTTTGCCCGCGACTATGTGGCCTTTGGCTATGAGGCACGCTGTGTATCTTATCAATCGACTTTGCAAGGCTGGGCTGGGTATGCAGTCCAGCTTGCAGGTGCTGAACCAGAAGTACGATCTGTCTGTGCTACGAGTGTTTGGTTGTCGTGCGTACGCTTTCATCGACGCGAGCCTGCGTTCCAAACTGGCTGATCGGGCTACTCCTTTGATCTACGTGGGACACGAAGAGAGATCTACGGCTTATCTGCTGTACAGCAAGGACAAGGAGAAGGTGGTCAGAAGTGGTATGGTCCGGTTCGACGAGCGCGTTGATCAGTATGGAAAGCTGGTGATGTCCTGGGATCCCTCTATGCTGACACCGTTGAGATCGTTGTACGACTGCGAGGCTCTGGATGGAAACTTCGTTACAGCGTTTGGGGGTACCGCGACAGTGATACTGGAACTGCGTGCCTATGTGGAGCCAAAGGGTGATGAGTTCACTGGTGTAGTGAAGTTGAAAAGTGCTGGTGGAAGAACATTTTGGACACCGGTAAGTGTGTTTCTGGAAGCACGGGTGGAGCATCTTGAGCTGTTGTTTGAGTTTCGTGCGAAGTTGACAGTGAACTCATTCTATCCTTTGTTTGAGAAGGTGGAGTTGCAGCAGTCAGGAGGAGGTGAATGGGAGGCAGCAGTGGTGTGTGCTACGGCACGAGAGGATCACGTGTTGCCGTATCAGGTGATATTGGAACGTCATGCTGGAGTGAGTGGCTCGGCAGTTGATGTGTGTGAGGCTCGAGTGAGGTTTGAGAATCGTCATGTTGCTTTGGCAGCTCGTGAGGAGAAATTGACGGGGTTGCCAGTTGGAGTGACCGAGCCGAAAGGATGGGTTCAGTTGTTGAAGGGACCTGACGCAGTGCAGTGGCAGGAGTCAGATCACAAGGAGGAGTGCGCTCTTATTGACGTGAAGAAGGCAATCGCGCCGGTGGAGTCGGTACCTGCTGGTGAGAAGGTAATGCGCATGACGGCTGTGTACAAAGCGAAGCTGGACTCTGCTGGAGAGGTGACTGAGAGGAAGACCAGATGGGTGGTGTGTGGTAATGGTCAGCAGCATGGGGTGCACTATGAGGACGTGTATGCTCCGTGTACACAGTTGTCAACGTTGAGAATTCTTATTCAGCTCAGTTTGGTGTTGGGACTATTGGTGTTTGCTCTGGACGTCATCACCTGCTTTTTGAATGGAGAGCTGGACGTGTACACTCCTATGTATGTCAGCTGGCCTAATGCACGGACAGTACGGGGAGTACTGTATGGAATGTTGCAGAAGAGTGTGTACGGCTTGAAACAGGCACCGCGCATCTGGTACAAGACGAGCAAGAACTTTCTGCTGGCTTATGACAGCAGGCTTCGGGTGTCCAACATTGACCCGTGTCTCTTTTACATCTGGCAGCTTGGTACACTGGTGGTGTTTGTGTACGTACACGTGGACGACTACACTGTGTTCACTTCATCAGTGGAGTGGAAGGTGGAATTCTTCAAAGCATTCAGTGAGAAGTATCCGAGTAAGGACAAGGGCCCGTTGGTGGAGTTGCTGGGCATGAGTTGACTTTCAGTGACTATGGTCTTGTCAGGGAGTGCCAAATCAGTCAGGTTGGGCTGATACAGCGTATGCTGGAGAGGTATTCTATGCAGGACTGCAATCCGTGTATGACACCTATGGAGCCCAGACTGTCTTTGTTGCCAGTGGACTCGGAGGAGAAGTTGGAGAAGCTTCCTTATGTCAACCTGGTGATGGAACTGATGTGGCTGGCACGTTGCTCACGGCCTGATATTCTGACAGCAGTCTGTTATTTGGCCAGGTTCTCTCACTGCTATGGGCAGGAGCATTGGCAGCATTTGAAACGTGTGCTGAGATATTTGAAGGGAACTGTTCATGTTTGTTTGACTTTGCAGTGCAGTTCGCCAGCTTCACTGACTGCTGAGTTGATAGTGACAGCTTATACAGACGCGGACCATGCTGCAGATAAAGTGACCAGGCGCTCTGTTACAGGTTCATTGGTGCGACTGAATGGAAGCACTGTCATGTATTCGTCTAAGTTGCAGAAGACAGTTGCAGTTAGCACGGCAGAGGCAGAACTGATAGCGCTGTCAGAATGTGCACGGGACGTAGAGTATGTTGTAAATCTGCTGTCTGAATTTTCGCCTGTCAAGCAACCTGTGACAATTCATGGAGATAATCATGCTTCGGTGGCACAGGCAGAAAATGTTCTGAACAATGCAGCGACACGTCATGTGGCAGTGAGGAATCGATATGTGGCAAAGTTGGTAGAGCTGGGTAGAGTTGTTATTGCAAAAGTGCCTACGAAGGAAAATTTGGCAGACTTCTTTACCAAAAGTCTAGCTTTGGACCGTTTTCAGGTACTCAGTGCTGTGGTATTGAGATATTTTCGAAGAGCATGAGTAAGGAGGAGTAGGAAAACTGTGGACTCTGAGACAGTGTTAAAGACAGAGAGCTCAAAAGACAAATTCAATGACTGTATGACAGTATGACAGTATGACAGTATGACAGAGTACAGTACTATGTGTAAAGGTGAACAGAACAATGATGACAATGAGATTACAAGAGACAGAAGATCAATTCAAAATGGATACAGTATCTGTCACAAGAACACAAGAGTACTAGTACGAGTATAGAAGTAGCTATGACTGAGTAACAGTGAGCACTTGAACAGTGCTATGTGATATAAGCACTGTGTGTAACGAACAAACATCATTATCAGTTTAAATCAATCAACAGTGTGTGTGCGTATGAGTGTGTGTTCGTACACTTTCTACTAGATATATGAAGTTAGTAGAAGTTGATTATCCTAGGAGCGTTGCTCCTGAGGCTGAGATTCCGAACAACTGCTTGACACTCCCTGAGAAAGTTGTTAACAACTAACTTCTCGTGTCAAGCCCAGACGTGTCACGTGTCACCGATCACGGCGATCGGTGGCTCCCCCCGTCCCGATGCCACAGACGCCAGTGTGGCATCGATATGGCAGACGGGCCTGGCGACCCTACGCTTAGGGTTCGCGCGCATAGCTTCTACAATAACTCGAATTATTATTTTCCAAATAATAATTGTCTACTGACACGAGTTGCACGTCAGCTCGTCCACTGCACGCTGACACGTGTTGCACGTCAGCTCGTCTACTGCATGCTGCCACGAGTTGCACGTCAGCTCGTCCACTGCACGCTGACACGATTTGCACGTCAGCTCGTGCACTGCACGCTGACAGGAGTTGCACGTCAGCTCGTCCACTGCACGCTGACACGAGTTGCACGTCAGCTCGTCCACTGCACGCTGCCACGAGTTGCACGTCAGCTCGTCCACTGCACGCTGACACGAGTTGCACGTCAGCTCGTGCACTGCACGCTGACACGAGTTGCACGTCGGCTCGTCCACTGCACGCTGCCACGAGTTGCACGTCAGCTCGTCTACTGCACGCTGACACGAGTTGCACGTCAGCTCGTCCACTGCACGCTGACACGTGTTGCACGTCAGCTCGTCTACTGCATGCTGACACGAGTTGCACGTCAGCTCGTCCACTGCACGCTGACACGTGTTGCACGTCAGCTCGTCTACTGCATGCTGACACGAGTTGCACGTCAGCTCGTTCACTCCACGCTGCCACGAGTTGCACGTCAGCTCGTCCACTGCACGCTGACACGAGTTGCACGTCGGCTCGTCCGCTGCGCGCTGACACGAGTAGCACGTCAGCTCGTCCACTGCGCGCTGACACGAGTTGCACGTCAGCTCGTGCACTGCACGCTGGCACGAGTTGCACGTCAGCTCGTCCACTGCACGCTGACACGAGTTGCACGTCAGCTCGTCCACTGCACGCTGACACGAGTTGCACGTCAGCTCGTCCACTGCACGCTGACACTGCAAACGGAAACAATGGCACGGCTGAAGCACTGCACGCTAAAACACGAGAGAGCCTGGGCTGGACCACTGCATCTTTAAATTATTAGAGCTCACTGAGTACACGGCGTACTCCCCGGTCTGGCCGTCTTGTTGGTGTCGGAGTGTTTCAGTGTCGCTTTCATCTCAGTCCTGCTGCAACCATGGGGTGCTTGTTTCAGACGAAGCGGGCTCCTTTGAGCTGTCTACAGCGACATTGAATGACTGCCGTTCGATCGATCTTGATCAATATTCAGGAGACGATGGCGGAGTGGTGTGGGTTGGCGGTACAACATACGCCTATTACAAAGGCGACAGTTCAGCAGTGCGCTGCTCTGTAACTTCAGGGGGCTCTTTGAGTTACCAAACCACAGTAAGTTCTTCGGATTACGAGGCGATGTTCAGTGATGCATACACCGGGCAGATGTATTCGCTCGTGACCTCTTACCAATCGACTACATCCGTATCGGCTAACGCAAACGTTGGAGCGATCACCTGTTATTCAGACGATTCTGCATCAGTAACAGGACATATGTATCTCAGCCCTACGTATGTCATGGCAGCCACTTTTCGATTTTACGCAGGACGGGGAATGGCGGCCTTTGTAGACAACAGCAACACATGGCGGGTGAGTAACAAAAAAACTTTATGCTGTGGAGATCTCTCTGCACTAACGAATAGCTGGCTGTTGCAGTACCCGCACAAGAGCTGTCATCCTCCTTAAGCGGAGCCATGGGTGTCGCAAGCTCTACAAAGTAAAGCAAGCTCGCTCGGGTGGGCGTAAATTGAGTGGTCGCAGGGTCCGAGGTCAGTGGTGAGTGAGGCGCTAGAGGAAGGTGCTGGTCCGAGGTCCGAGGTCGGTGGCGAGTGAGGCGCTGGAGGAAGGTGCTGGTCAGAGGTCCGAGGTCAGTGGTGAGTGAGGCTGGCTGGAGGAGGAGAGAGGTGCTGGTCGCGAGGGTCCGAGGTCGGTGGTGAGTGGGAGGCCGGAGGGAAGGTGCTGGGGTCGGGGTCCGAGGTCAGGTGGTGAGTGAGGCGCTGGAGGAAGGTGCTGGTCGCAGGGTCCGAGGTCGGTGGTGAGTGAGGCGCTGGAGGAAGGTGCTGGTCCGAGGGTCCGAGGTCGGTGGTGAGTGAGGCGCTGGAGGAAGGTGCTGACCGTTGATCGTTTGTTTGCTCTTACGAGTCGTTTGCTGTCAATTTCGTCATCATTTTCATTAGGGTGCATGGTGATATCCTGCTGTGAATCGGTCTTTTCTCCCAGCGTTCAAAGCCTGTGGTGACACAAACTGCAAAGGCCAGTGGCCTTGAAGTGAGGGCGTGTGGGGCGTGGATTCACATTGCAGTTGATTGATCTTTCCAGCGGATGTGTCAACGGAGGTACTGCGTCGGTCTCAACTCTCGGTACAGATACTTGGGACCATGGTCACGTGGGTTGCGAGCGAGCACGGCAGGTGGGAATTTTGGAGAGCATGAGCGGATCGTACCGCATCGTGTATCCTGTTAGTGGTGTGCTCTATAGACGACAAATCCCATCGGGCACGTCCCACACAGCTGTGAGCGGCGGGGCGTCAGGCATGGGCGACATCTGCTCCCTGGCAGTGATGCCGTCACTAGGAAGGTGGATCTGGCACGCCGAAGGTTATGGCGGCATGAGCGAGCCTATCTTGTCCTGCCAAGCCACATTCCAGACCGGTGTGCATGCGCTCTCCTTCCACGCCCCCAGCTATCATGCATGCTTGTTCTGCAAGCGCGTTCTTAGTGGCTGAGCAGTGCTTCGAATGCGCGCTCATTTAATCCGCCGCGTTGGATGTCTGACCATGAACTCCATTACTCAGTGTAGGACTTGATGCACTTGTAAGAAAGTGTAGCAGTGTATGTTTCCTTCGATCAGCTGCGATTTCGATCACCAAAATGCATTCAGCATTTGGATCAGCAGATGGATTGTAATGGAGCCGCAAGCTGGTCCATACACGACCTCCTACCCACCCCAAGCATCTCACCATCCCCACAACCACCCCACCACAGCCACCCACCACAGCCCACCCCACCACAGCCCCACAGCCACCCCCACCACGGCCGCACCCCACACACAGCCACACCACAGTCCACCCCACCACATTACCCCATGGCCCCCCCACCACAATCCACCCCACCACAGCCCACCTACCACAGATCCACCTACAGATCCATCCTACCACGATTGCACCCCATCACAGCCCACCCCACCACAATGCACCCTCTGCCCCTACAATAGCCACCCCACCATGGCCTTACTACAGCCCCACAACCAGCCTGGCGCACCCACAGCCCACCCACTTGCAGATCCACCCCACCACATTACCACCACAGCCCACCCATCCCCAGATCCACCCCACCACGACCCACCCTACCCCTGATTCATCCTACCACGGTCACCCCCACCACAGCCACCCACCACAGCCCACCCCACCACAATGCACCCCACCTCTGCACCCTACAACTCACCCACCACATTACCCACCCACATTACCCTACCACAATCCCACCACCTCGGTCCACCCCACCGTCATCCCACCAGGATCACCCCACCACAATCCACCCCACCACATTACCCTACCACAGCCCACCCCACCACAGCCCACCCCACCTCGGGTCCACCCCACCACACAGTCCACCCCCCACCAGGTCACACCCCCATAGCCATTGCCCTGTATGCACCCCTGCTGTGCACCCCGCCACTGTGCACCCCACCTCTGTACACCCCACTACTGTTTCTCCCACAGGATCGCCCACGCTCACACCCACATCTTCCCCCACCTTGCAACCAACTGCGTCACCGAGCCTTTCACCGACTACCGCGTTACCCACCGTGTCACCCACCGTGTCACCCACCGCGTCACCCACTGTGTCACCCACGACGTCACCCACCGTGCCACCCACTGTGTCACCCACCCGCGTCACCACAATCACCCGACGTCACCCACCGTGCCACCACCGTGTCACCCACCGCACGTCATACCGTGCGCCCGCCATATCGCACCAGTGCCACTTACCGTGCCACCACCATTTCACCCACCATGCCACCCACGTATCCTGCTGTGTCATAGCTGCATCGCCGTCTGAGTTCACCCACACTCTCTCCCACAACCTCTTACCATTTGCATCGCCAACTGCATCACCCACCGTATCACCCACCGTGTCACCCACACTCGAGCCCACACTCGCGCCCACGACCCTTTTACCAACTGCGTCACCTTCTATGTCACCCACAACCTCCCCAACCACATCGCCTACTACAGCACCAACAACTGCGTCACCCACTGCGTCGCCCACCGCGTCACCCACCCTTGCTCCGACTTCCTCACCGACAGTTACGCCAACTACAGGAAATCCGCCAGGTCAGCTTGGCTCGCTCCCCCCTGTAGATGCAAGACTTGGAGGCGAGCAGGCACACATGCAGGTGGTGCACAGCAGAAGAGGCCATGAGCCCAGTCGAGGTTTCGGCAACTGTCTTCCTTGCCATCCTCGTCTTAAGGAAGATGGCAGGGCATCATGCGTGGGCCTGCTCAGACGTTGCTGTCCTCTGCTGCTCGGCAATCTGGCGGGGGCAATGTGCACAGCAGTGTTGAGGGCGGCGTCAGCGAAAGCGGGGCCTCCATGGCCTAGTTTGGGGTGGCATTTGATGGGGAAATGGGGCGGCAGGCAGCTCACTCGTATACGTCGTTTCCTCAAGTGTAACTTTTTCATCTCTGTCTATCTCTGCAATGGCGGATGCCATTTTCAAAGATAGCTTTGAGGCTGACTTTAAGGTGATGACTCCGCACAACCATCTCCGTGTCACTGTGTCAAAAACCTCCAACACACGCACTCAACAGTGCTTCAATGTAAACGTGGTCAAGGCCGCTGTACCCCCACCTCGATGCGGGCACGTCTGTTCGGCTGCACTGCAACCCCACCTCGATGCGGGCACGTCTGTTCGGCTGCACTGCAACCGCACCTCGGTGCGGGCACATCTGTTCGGCCGCTGCGCCGTCTTGCTGCGGGCACGTCTGTTCGGCTGCTGCAACCCTCGGTGCGGGCACGTCACGTTCGACGCTGCCTGCCTCATCTTCTTGCGGGCACGTACGTTTCGGCCGCTGCACTATCATCTTCTTTGCGGGCACGTCTGTTCGGCCGCTGCACCTGCATCATCTTGCTGCGGGCGTCTGTTCGGCCGCTGCGCCTCATCTTGCTGCGGGCACGTCTGTTCGGCCACTGCACCCTCATCTTGCTGCGGGCGTCTGTTCGACCGCTGCACCTCATCTTCTTCGCGGGCACGTGCGTTCGGCCGCTGCACCTCATCTTGCTGCGGGCACGGCTGCGCGGCCGCTGCACCCTCATCTTGCTGCGGGCACCGGCTGCGGCGTCTGCCCTCATCTTGCTGCGGGCGTCTGTTCGGCCGCTGCACCCTCCTGTCTTTGCCGGACATCGTTCGGCGCTGCACCTCATCTTGCTGCGGGCACGTCTGTTCGGCCGCTGCACCGCCTCATCTTGCTGCGGGCACGTCTGTTCGGCCGCTGCACCCTCATCTTGCTGCGGGCACGGCTGCGCGGCCGCTGCACCCTCATCTTGCTGCGGGCACGGCTGCGCGGCCTCTGCACCCTCATCTTGCTGCGGGCACGTCTGTTCGGCCGCTGCACCCTCACCTTGCTGCGGACACGTCTGTTCGGCCGCTGCACCCTCATCTTGCTGCGGGCACGTCTGTTCGGCCGCTGCACCCTCATCTTGCTGCGGGCACGTCTGTTCGGCCGCTGCACCCTCATCTTGCTGCGGGCACGTCTGTTCGGCCGCTGCACCCCCACCTACGCGCTAGAGAGGCATCGTGCAGGTGCAACATGTAAGGGAGGTCCATTGGTGCCATCAGTAGGTCACAGCTGCGAGTCGCAGGCTTTTCAGTAGCAAATGGGGTTTGGGATGTTGGTAATGGTTAGGCGTAGGTGCCAGCTCCCTGGGTAGCAACGGTGGAGCGCACCCGAGTGCTGCCAGTTGCGGGTCGTCGCATAGCAGTTGCCTTACACCCCTGTCACCAACATCCCACGCGTGTGAGGCACTCAGTAACATGCGTAAGGGGTTGGCGGGTGACTGGGTGCAACCACAGGCTCAAATGGCAGCGTCCTCGGGTGCGTCCTCCTCCGCCATCGCTATTATCAGCATTTCTGCGGGAAGTGTGCTGGTCAACTCGCAGTCATCACTGGCAGATGCGGCCACCGCCTCCGCATTCACCACCACCCTCAGCGACAGCGTGTCCAGCATCTTCACCTTCCAGTCATTCACCTCATACGGAACGCCCACCTCATCAAATATCAATACCGCTATCAGTTATGCTTACCCTCCCCCGCCCTCTCCCCCTCCCCCTCCTCCTCACCATCCCCGCCCCCACCGCCGCTACCACCTCCCCCAGGTACCCCTCCACCACCCCCTCCGCCACCTCCCTTGCCTCCGCCGCCACCACCACCTCTACCCCCACCCCCACCCCCCACCGCCCCCTCCTCCACTTCCATTTCCACCTCCACCCCACCGCCCCTCCATTCCACCTCCTCCCCCTCCCCCTCCATCACCCCCCACCCCTTTCGCCTCCTCCACCCCCGCCTCCTCCTCCCCCATATCCACCCTATCCCTTGCCTCCATATCCACACACTCCCCTCCCCTCCCCTCCAACACCACACTTTCCACCCTCCTCCCCCTCTCACCCTCCCCACTCCTCCCCTCCACCACCCCCTCCGCCACCTCCACTGCCTCGCCGCCACCACCACCTCTACCCCCACCCCCCACCCCCACCGCCCCCTCCTCCACTTCCATCTCCACCTCCACCCCCACCGCCTGCATTTCCCACCTCCCCCTCCCCTCCACATCCACCTCCCCCCACCCCTTTCGCCTCCTCCACCCCGCCTCCTCCTCCCCCTACCCCTCCCCTCCAACACCACACTTTCCACCCCCTCCTTCTCCAGGATCTAATATCATCCATTCGACATATTTTCCCCCCACCAGGCCAGCCCTTCCCTCCCCCGCCTCTTGCCCCACCACCCCCAATCATCAAGGTGGCAACCCTGGAATACGATGAGCCGGAGCCTGAGTACGAGGAGGAACCGCCGGACTACGACCCGCCAACCCTCACGCTTGAGGGAGACGCGGGGGTGCAGGTCATGCAGCGCAGCTCGTATTTGGACCGTGGTGCGAAGGCGGTGGACAAGGTGGACGGCAGCTGCGTCGTTCAAGTCGACGGACTCGAGCTCGTGGATACTTCCACCGTAACCGACCACCCCTTCATCATCTCCTACACCGCGCAAGACCTCTCAGGAAACCCTGCATCTCCCCTCACCCGCGAGGTGAGTATGCAGTCAGATACCCAGCTGGATACGTTCCCCGCAAGTTGTATTTGCCCTTCTTGCACCGAGTGGCGGTGAACCCTTCCCAAAGCGAGCGAGTCGGAATGATTGCTCGGAACGGGGTGACCGGTCGGAATGCTCGGGTCCTTGGAGGGGTGTGAGTGGTCGGAATGTTTGAGGCAGGTTCAGTGGTCGGAATGCATGAAATCAGGAGAGTGGCTGGACCGGTTTGAATGGTATAGATCGGTGTTCTCCGGATGTGGATCAGTGCTTGAGGCTTGATTCACGTCCAACTGAGGCTCAGAGTGCTGCCGTTGACCCTTAGCCAGCATTCTACCCGAACCCTATTGGCCTGAATCTCGGGCTGGCCGCTGGTAATATGATGCCTTTCACTTCTCCTCGAATCCTCATTTGCTGTAGCTTGCCGTCAATTGCTGTCATAAAGCCTAGTAACTAAATCACAGTCTACTGCACTGCTTACCAATCAAACAGGTGAGAGGAAATAGCAAATCCGAGTGCAGTCTGCCTCACAGAGTGCTGTAGGTACCCATGAAGTTCCTGTTCACGCAGCACAAGGAACAGAGCTGAACCGTTGTGTTCGTGGCTACTTGCACTATGGCACGGTGTCACGGAGCTACATGTGTCATTCGGCTCTACTGCAGCAGGAGTCACAGATTCTGAAATTCTGAAACCACTAAAATTACGATGCACTACAATTTAAACATTTTTGCGGTAATGATTTACCGTTCACATGCATACTGTCGTTCGCATGCAGCGGGGAATGGGCGGTGGGGTGGGGTCACATGGGAGTCTGGCAGGTTGCGGTGGTGAGCCCCTGCGAGGCCCCCTCCACGCTGTGTGAGGAGGAGACCGAGTCAATTGTGTGCTCCAGCTGCACCGGGGAGGGGGAAAGCTTGGTGTGCCTGTGCCTCACCACGGTGGAAGAAGAGACCACGGTGCAGGTGGAAGAGTATGCCCCCCCTCGGGACACCACTCCTCCCGTCATCACGCTTCTCGGCGACGGCCAGTTGGCGGAGACGGGCGACGGCGTGCTGCTCATGATCGACATCTTCGTGATGTACTCTGAGTTTGTGCATCACGGGGTGTCTGCCACGGATGACGTGGATGGCAACATCACTGCAAATGTAGCGAGCTTCGGGACTGCGGTTGTGGACACATCAGTCGTCACCCCTGAAGACGAGCCATATGTCATCACTTATAACGTCATGGATGCCGCAGGGAACACCGCCATTGAGGTGAGCCGTGCTGCTGCGTGCGGTCGAAGAGGCTGGCCAAAGCGGCACCCCTGCGACCCGGGGATACGAGGCGCTCTCCCGTGCAATACTTCCCAGGCATTTTCTGCCGCACTTTGTGCCGTGGGTTGTCGTTTTCATTGACAGGATCAGGGCAAGGGATTCTTTTCTTGAGGCGCGTTTGGCACGCCAGCCCATATCATGATGCCACTGTGCGGCCCAGCCAATCAATGCAGCGCGCCCATGTTGAATTCTCCGGTAGCGATTGGGCTGCAGGTGCGTCGAAGGGTGTACGTCAACAATCCATGCACGGTGCCAGACACCCCAATCTGCGCCGATGGTGTGTGCTCAGAGAACGGTCTGTGCCTGTCGGCGGATCTCTCCAGTGATGATGATGACACGTCGGAGCTGATGTCGCCCGAGCTGACGCTGAATGGGCCGGTAGATCTGGAGGTGAATCAAGGGGCTGGGTACGCCATGTGCACGAATGCATCCACGTTAGCGGACGTGTGCGACCGCGGCGCGTCTGCGTATGACGCGCAGGACGGGGTGCTAGACGCGGAGGTGCTGGCGTGCAGCCCGGATGGATTGAGCTACAAGTGGGCTAACAAGGGCGTGCAGGTTTGCCTCCCACCTCCCTTCACCTCCACAAGTGGGCCAACAAGGGCGTGCAGGTTCGCCTCCCACCTCCCTTCACCTCCACAGGCATCACAGCGCAGACCGCACGGGAGATGCACCACCGGGCTCCCTCCTCTGGGACGCGGCGCACAAGCTGAATCCAACCTGGCAATGTCTGAGGAAACTCGCCTGAGTTAAACCCCACCGTCGAAATGCGGCCTTTCCACAAGCATGGTTGTAGATGTCCAGGATATGCAGCCTCAGAGAATGGGAGCAGGTGCACGTATATGCTCACTTTTTCCAGAACATCAATCATGCATTTGCGACGTCAAATCAAGTCTTCTCCGGTCGTCAGTTGTTCCATCATTGCAGTCATCACGGCACTCTGCTGTGCCATTCGCTGCTGGTACTGCTTCTGCTGCAGTAACAAAGTCTTCACCAAGTCCTGCTCGGATGCGGCCGGAGTGGGAGTGTCGGTTTGGACTGAACCCGCTGCTTCGTCATCAGCTTTCGCCTTCTGGCTGTCTGAACCTCCAGCCATCGCGTGTGCTTCCTAGATACCTGAATCGGTCTAGGGAAAATCTGTCGAGAAAGAATTTTGCAGTGTGCCCACACAGGAATGTTGAGGAATATTCCGAGAAATTCTTTTGCTCGAAAGTGCAAAACAACAGAGCTGCAATCGTTCGAAGTCCTACTTGTAGTCTGTGTGACTGGATATCGGCTCTCTCAGAATTGTCGATCCGTCACTGTCTCAAACAGGGCGTACGGCTCAGGTTGATCGGGGCAATTTTCCTGAAAGGGCTAAAATACCGCGGGCTCCAATTCAAACAAAACATCCAGGAAAAAGAAAAAGGAAAAAACCACGCTCTTTGGGCATATGAGTATATATATTTCCCAGCCCTACTCTGGGCCGGTGCAAAACATCCAATTTCTTTTGCTCTTCACATCTCATTGCCAACAGGCACACTGCACAACATTTCATTAAAAATAGCTTTCTTCTTACATGCTTTTAAATGTGCGAGAGAAAATCTCTTTTTTGGAATGTTCCTTAATGGCTGATTCACAGCTTCACATGCTTTCTAGACTGATGCACAGCTTCTAAGGCAAGACGTTTAGAGTCTTCTGGGATGGGAGGACAGGGAAGGCAAAAGAACAGAGCTGTGGATTCCCACGGGCCGAACTTCTAAATACTGTCAAGTGTAAAACCTTTAGATCTAACTCAGCTGCTGATTTGATCTAACGGCTCAGGACACCCTGACCGATCTACCGGCACAGAAACCTCTAAAATTCCGCAGGCTCCAGTTTAACCATTTCTTTTGCTCTTCACATCTCATTGCCATGTAACACAGATCATCAGGCACACTGCTCTGTGCCAGGCTGCCGCTGCTGCTGCTGCCGCCATCTCGGAGTGGTCCACCCGAAGTACTTCTCCATGTGCTCGTCGGGAACAACTGTCAGATCAATGTAGGAGGAATGGCGGAGCACAGCTGAGACCAGCCGCCCAGGAAGCAACACTTCTCAAGCGCCGCGCCCACAGCCCTGGCACAGGTACAAGCCCCCTTGCGGGTGCTGTGGCCAGAGAAGTGTCCCCCTTCCGGAGGGCCACCCCCAAGCTTCCCCAATGCCAACTGCACCCAGCCATTAGCTTGCGCCGACTGGAGCTTTCCTCGCTCCCACGGCAGCCTCCAGTAGCTGCCCTGCACCTCCGAGCCCGTCACCGGGCGATGCCCCCAACAGGCATCCCGCACCTGCTGCCAGTGCTGCAGGAGCCGCACAAGCCCCGCCACCCCCGCTGCGGGGATGGTGAGCCTCCTCCTGAGGCGCACGTGCCCCCTGCCCTTCTCCTTGAGGAAAAACCACGGAGATGTCGCCAACTGCGATGCTGATGTGCTCTCTGCGCATGGACACGCCCGTCTCCGGCCGGCCGAAGGTGACTAAGGCAAACACCACGTAGGTGCACGCCCTGAGCAGCTCCGTGGCCGCCCGGCCCACCGGCTCCAGCCCCAGCCCGTGCTCATGCACCGCCGAGACATGCCTGGCAGGCAGCCAGGTCCGCACCGTCTGCTCCTCACCCGCGGCTTCAGCCGCCTGCACCTAGAGGCGGGACATGCCCTTCACCGCTCTGGAGTAAAGAGGGAGTAAACCCAGCTGGGAGTAAAGAGGTCCCTGCTCCGGGGCAGGATCACCACCTCGTCGGCCATGGCCTCCAGCTGCTGGAACCACATCTGCCCCGGCCAGTAGGGCGCCACCACCGTAGCGGCGCACCTGTCCTCTCGCAGCTTGTGCTCCACCTCGTCGACGAGGGACCACGGGGGGTTGACCCAATTGACCTCTCCTAGCCAGGAAAAGGCCAAAGAGTCCACACCCTCGCACCCCGGGTCGTGCCACTGTGCGTAGTGGCGCGGCAGCTGGGCGGAGAGCTCTGAGGCGAAGCGGTCCACTGTGTGCCGGTGCCACTCCCGCTCCGCCCACTGAAACCACCTGCGGTTCAGGCGCCAGTCGTCCAGGTCCCGTTCCTGAGACAAGCGGTCGGCCCACTCGGTTGCCTCGCTTCTGATGTACCTCACCTAGAGCTCCATGTCGTTTAGGTCCAGCAGGATCCACAAGACGGCATCCGCCGCATCAGCTTTGGGTTGCGCGGCGTGAAGTGCGAGAGCATGGCCACCACCCGCCTGGTTGTCGCAGTAGAGGCGCACCACCTTGCCGGTGAGCTCCCTGAGGAAGGATTGCACCGTTTTGTACACGGCCTCCAGCTCCAGGTGCGTGATGTGTAGATGCCGTAGCTCGTCGGACCAGAATCCTCTTACCGCGTGCTTGAGGTTCAGCACCCCGCCCCATGTGAACAGAGAAGCGTCGGTGTGCACTTTCGCTCTCGTGGGGCTGCGCCAGATCTTGCGACCGTCCCACCGGCTCTGAGCCGGCAGCCTGAGCCACCACTCGATGTCGCTCCACGCCTGCCGTGTGAGCTTTACCTTCGTGCCCCATCCCCGCCGCGTGGAGAGCACGAAGTGGAGTTCCCTGAGATACAATCTCGCCGGAGGAACTGCCAAATACACAGACTGGCAGAGTCCCGTGAACGCTGCCAGCTTCCGGGCTGGGAGCTACCTCCGCTGCCGCGACGCCTTGCTGAGAAGCGCCTTGGACTGCAGGTGAATCTTCTGCAGCCTCGCCGGTGTCACGCGGAACTGTCCCGCCTTGAGATCCACCTCGAGCCCGAGGTGCTCCACCAGTTGCGTCGGTTCCCATTGCCCCTTATTCTCGTTGCGTGACAACCCGAGTCTCACCAAGACCTGAGATGTCAGCTCGCGTGCTCTGAGCGCCTCGATCCTGCTCCTCACCAACAGCAGGAAGTCGTCCATGCACGGGAGCACCCGCGCCCCCTTCTGATGCTCCTCGCGGCCGCATCCTCCAGCTTGTCTGCGAACTGCCCAGCGCCGTCGCACCTTGCTTCCACTTCGCAGCTTCCGCACCTCTCGCCGGTCCTCCGCGGATCGCGGAGAACACAGGCAGTCCACGAGCACCTTCATGACCTTGACAAAGATTCGAGGCGAGTCGTTCCAGCCGAAGGGAAGGGCACCGCACTAGAATAACTGCCCCCGCACGTCGAACTGCATGTACTCCTGGAAGGCGGGGTCGATCCCCACGACTTGGTATCCGTCCTGGAGGTCGAAGCTGATGCACCAGTTGTCTGGCTTGGCGAGCCGGCACAACTTCTTGAGCGTCTCCATCTTGCAGCGCGACTTGACGCAATGCGCGTTCAACCAGCGGAAGTCCATCACAAGTCGCCACTTGTTCGTTTCCGGCTTCGGCACCAGGAACACGCGGGATACATGTCGTCGCCTCCTTGTTCGCACC
Source organism: Cymbomonas tetramitiformis (assembly GCA_001247695.2). Taxonomy (NCBI): domain Eukaryota; kingdom Viridiplantae; phylum Chlorophyta; class Pyramimonadophyceae; order Pyramimonadales; family Pyramimonadaceae; genus Cymbomonas; species Cymbomonas tetramitiformis. Next base: position 31,694 of record LGRX02009116.1, read on the forward strand.
CATGCGCCCGTCTTGAGACACCGCTCTGTCTCTGCGGCCATCCTCTCCAGCTGCGAAGGGGTGGCGTCGGCCAGCGACACTCCGTGATTGAAAGGCAAAGGCGCCTTGTCGACCCAGCGCATCCTTGCCCCTCTGTTGATCCACTCCATCACTTCTGAATTCGCGCCAGCTGCGCGCCATGCCCCCCTTCTGCTCCGCACCCTTTCCTGTAGGGTGGGCTCTTCCCGTTGGACGCCCCAAGGGGCGGAAGGCGTCCAACCTTTCCGTGATTGGAAAGTTAGGTCTGGGCTTGGGCGCCTCGCCCAAGCCCTGACCCTTTACCTCCCTTGCCGCCGCCGCGGCCGCCTTCACTTTTGCCAGCGCCACCGCCCGCTGGTCCCTTGCCTTTGCCTCCTTGACGGTCACGAAAAGTCGAAACTTTGGCGCTAACCTTGTCGTGCGAGTTCATCACGGCCTTCGCCTTCGTGGCGTCGAATTCCTTCAACCACTTCGTGAGCACTGAGTCGCTCACCAAACCATCGCTGCCTGCGTACACCTTCTCCTCGATGAAGGCCAACTTCGCGCGCAACACCTCAGCTCCGCCGTGAGAGGTGGCGTCAGACTCCATGCTCGCTTTGAGCTGCAACATGGTGTATCGGTTGCTCAAGAGCGAGAAGACGCCCTTAAACGTGTTGTGAGCAGCGTAAACACGCTCGCTCAACTCCTCCACCGTTGGAGGATCCTTCTCGTCTTGACACCAGTCCAAGGTCGTCGCAGAGTACGCAATCGCATTTTGCATGTTCGAAAGCGCGGGGGCAAGCACCAACTGCTCATATCGCATGGAGGAATTGGTGCGTTTGGAGAGGGCGTCAGAGGTCCTGTCGTTGTACAGGTCGTACATCTGCGTCATGTCCGTCTCCAGCGTTGCAGGTCGCGTAGGGAACGGATTCCCTTCAACATGTGGGACATACGGGAGTTTCTTCAGTGCCTCCAACTCCGCGTCGCCGCTCTGAGCAGAACCACCAGCTTGCGCTACGGCTTTCGCGACCGTCTCCTCCGCGACTTCAACTCTCGCTGCGAGAGTCTCCAACTGCTTCATCATGAGCTTCATCATTGCGCCCTGTTGCTCCAACAGAACTTCCATCCCGGACTTTGCCGCCGGTTGTTCAGTCGCGCCAGAATTGTTCTCCGACGCGCTTTGCTCACCTTCTTGATCGCTCATTGTCGTAAGTCGTCAAGGGTTTTAGACTTCCACAGTAACGTTAAAATGTGGGGTAATTTTTTGCAGTGTGCCGCACTAAGAATTTTCCGCGAGGAAATTTCTTGTGAAGTTCTTTTGCGAAGGCAAAAGAACAGAGCTGCGGATTCCCACGGGCCGAACTCCTAAATACTGTCAAGTGTAAAACCTTTAGATCTAACTCAGCTGCTGATTTGATCTAACGGCTCAGGAAACCCTGATCGATCTACCGGCACAGAAACTTCTAAAATTCCGCAGGCTCGAATTTAACCACAATGGTACTTAAGCGCTGCAAACAATCAGAGGCTAGAACCGGGGTGGGGAGGACGATGATTTTGGAACCCCGAATGGGAGATGCACAATCCCCGTGAGCCTTCTGGCTTGGTGATCCGGCCGTCACGGCGTATCATGACTTTTGTTTTGTGAGTAAATGGGCGTGCGCCGCTGTGCCACGATGCTCTCACTCCTGCATGCTCGTCAACCGCCCCAGTCTCTTGATGTGAACGCAAACTCAGCAAAAGCTGAAGGCATTCTCCTCCTCACGGAGTTGGCTCCTGCTGGCGCCCGTGACCACTGATATCATGAAGCTACTTTGTTTTTTTGCACTAAAACAAAACAGATGCTGTTCCATGGCAATGTTTAGCACCGGGAGCTGTCCAGAGAGTGACCTCGGCTTCTCCACCATACTCACTCAAATATTTGTGTGCCACTTCACAGTTGTAGGGGCCTAATTGTGTAAGATCGCTGCATGTCATATCATCGACGTAACTAACATTTGGCAGATTCGATATGGAGCATGGCGAAGCAGGGGCAGTTCTTGAACGAAAAAAATGAAAGAGCCGCAGGCACCCGGCTCCATCCTAGTGCCGCCCTGCACATACCTTCGGTGCACGATGGTGGTCAGGGTGTCTCACGCCGCACAAGGTGGGTGCGGGTGTCGTGCAGGCGTGCAAAGTGGACACAGACACGCCGGGCGTATACACGGTGATCTATGAGGTGCACGCGAGCTCCGGGCTATCCGCGCGCGTCTCGCGCAACGTCACTGTGGTGAAGTCATGCCCGACGGGGGAGAAGCTGTGCAGCAGCCAGACCACCTGCAGCGAGGGTGGCACCTGCACGGAAGACTTATCCGCGGCAGCGGCGGAGGAACCCCCGGATGAGCCCCCGATATTGTCACTCGTGACCAATGACGCGCTCCCGTCCAACCTTTTCATACGACAGCACTCCACCTACGAGGCCTGCAGACCTGGCCAGGTGTCCACCCCAACCCCCTTGCGCGCCCCGGCCCCTCAGTACCTTCCGCCTGCCTGAGCCTCAAACGGTGAGAAGCATCTAAGGGCCGCTTGGCTGGCTCGGTGTCCTCGATCGAATGGTGGCAGGAGCCTGAAGTCGGGAAGCTCTGTGAGCCTGGAGCGGAGGCGACGGATGACGTGGACGGCAATCTCACGGGCCGTGTACTGAGCTGCCCACCGGAGAGCTGCCTTGACACGGGCTGCCCGGGACATGAGTTTGTGACGAAAGGCATTGAGGGGTGCTTGGATACTGCCGCTGAGGCGGGCACCACCTTCCAGCTGGAGTATGTGGTGTTCGACGACGCGCTGCCTCCGAATGTGGCGACCGTCACCCGCCTGATTACCATCAGTAAACCGTGCGACGACGGGTGAGCTCCCTCGTCATTCGCGCCCATGCACGCCAGCATGACCTCTGCTTCGTTTGTGGGTGCCCGCACGTCACTCGCCGTTTCCTGCGCGTGTGCTGCGGCATTGCCTGGACCCCACACCATTGCCGCCATCCCGGTGGTGATGGCAGTCTCCAGCGGGCGCCTAAGCTATGCGGGATATTGCTCTGGCAGCGAGAGGTCGGGTGAGGTGCTGGCTCATATTTCCCACTTTTCATTATATTTCCCCAGACAAGCCGAGACATTGGTGCACCTACGGCGTGGGCACGTCCTGGGTCTACTCTAGTGCATCTGCCTCACTAGTAAGGGGGGCAGTGCCTTTGTCCTCATCTCGGGGGAATAAATACGAGCGGGCAGGATGGTTGCTGGTTTATACGAGCGGGCAGGATCACTCCTGGTTTAAATGAGCGGGCAGGATCGCTGCTGGTTTGACGCTGCGTCCTTTTGAGATCAGCGCATGGGAGCGATGACACGGTGTATGCATGACGCTGCGTCCTTTTGAGATCAGCGCATGGGAGCGATGACACGGTGTATGCATGACGCTGCGTCCTTTTGAGATCGGCGCATGGGAGCGATGACACGGTGTATGCATGACAGCGTCCTTTTGAGATCAGCGCATGGGAGCGATGACACGGTGTATGCATGACGGTCTATGCATGACGCGTCGCACTTGAGATCAGCGCATAGGAGCGATGAGACGGTGTATGCATGACAGCGTCCTTTTGAGATCGGCGCATGGGAGTGATGACTCGGTGTATGCATGCAATGCGTCCTTTTGAGATCGGCGCATGGGAGTGATGACGTGGTGTATGCATGACGCTGCGTCGCTTTGAGATGAGCGAATGGGAGTGATGACACGGTGTATGCATGACAGCGCGTCCTTTTGAGATGAGCAGATAGGGCGATGACACGGTGTATGCATATCTTTGCGTCTTTTGAGATGAGCGCATGGGAGCGATGACACGGTGTATGCGCTGACCTTTGCGTCCTTTTGAGATCAGCGCATAGGGCCATGACACGGTGCATGCTGCTGCGTCCTTTTGAGATGAGCGAATGGGAGTGATGACACGGTATGCATGACAGCTGCGTCCTTTTGAGATCAGCGCATGGGAGCAATGCCACGGTGTATGCATGACAGCGCGTCCTTTTGAGATCAGCGCATGGGAGTTATGACACGGTGTATGCATGACGCTGCGTCCTTTTGAGATCAGCGTATGGGAGCGATGACACAGTGTATGCATGACGCTGCGTCCTGAAAACAGGAATATTTTATTTTCCTACAATTCGGCCAAAGGTGATGACCTTCATCAGCATGCTTGAGCTTCGTGGCGCTGCAAAGATGCCTTAATCCCAAAATTAGGGGGATGCCCGTCTGCCCCAAACAGTCGCAGAATGATTATCCGCGCTTGTGTTGTGGGGTGCTGCGCACGGCGTAGGTTTGAGCTGTGCGAAGACCTCACTTGCAGCAGCTTGTCTTGTGCTGACCGCGACATGCTGCTCATGGAGGAGGCGGAAGCCCGCAGACGCCGCCACCTCTTGCAAGAGGAGGACGAGACGACGGAGATGGAGGCACTGAGCTCCAACGCAAGCATCGAGGGAGACACGGGCGAGGTGGATGAGGTGGACGCAGCAGTGTTGCACGCAGAAATGATGGCGGAGTTAGAGGCGATTGGAAAGGGGATGGAGGAGATGGCAATTTCTGTGAACTTAGCGCAGGCCATGGTGGAGGAGCACAGCGAGGGGCCCAGGGAGGCCGAGGACGAGCGCCGCACCCGCGTGCAGGATGCCTGGGCAGCGGGGTATGGTGCGGAGGCGGAGAACATCCAGACCTTCTCGGGATCACTCGAGACTGCCCTGGAAAACGCGGACAAGATCCTGGACAGCCTTGAGGCATTGAACGAGGACCTCACTGAGACCGCCAACGAAGCCGCAGCGGACGCCCAAGCCATGGAGAACGCCTTTGTGGAGAGCCAAGAAGATGGCGGGGACGCTGCCACCTCATCGCCCCCGCCTGTGCAGCCAGCCAGCGTCGCAGCCACCCCCTTCTCCCCTCACCTGCCGCCAATTTCTCCCCCCGCGTCTCCGCAGTGCCCTCCCCCACCGCCCCTATCAAGCATTCCCTTTCCTCCGCCCCCCGAAACTGGCTGCAGTGGAAATGCCAGCAGCGAGCTCCAATTGGCCCCCTTGGAGTACCACTTCAGTGTCCCGCCGCCCAAGGACAAATCAGAGGATGTGTTGAACTCGTCGATTACTGACAGTGATGGCAGCACCTCAGGGACGGAGGGCCAGCCCGCGGCGAGGAGGCTGCTTGCTCGTTCTGGCGCCAATGTAGCCACGAAATCTACTGGTGCATCCGGTGAAGATGATTCTACGGATGCAGCTGGAGCTGACGGGGGCACACGTTCTGTGGATGGTCAAACGGTGGATGCATCCGAGGTGACGCAAGTCTGGCGCGGCGTGGCCAGGCGCAACCAGCTGCTGGTCGGCATGCTGCTCTCAACCTGGAGGCGCTCCTCAGCAATGTGCACGGAGCGCTTCCCCCAGCTCGCCGGCCGACACTCGGACGGCACCTGTTATGCAGGTGAGGGCCACGACAAATGCCAGCCTGCATTCTCGTGGCGGCTGCGTGTGCCAAGAAGCGAGAGGCGCTTCTCATGGAAGACCATGGCAGTGCGCACAGCATGGTGCACTATGTGGAGTGTTTGCCTTAGATGGTGATGTCGGCATGTGTAATGTCGGCATGTGGCATGTCTGCATGTGTCATGTCGGCACGTGGCATGTCTGCATGTGTCATGTCTACATGTGTCTGGCCTATCCTTGCCAAAATGATTAGGGTTTGTACCTGTTGCATGGCATGAGTGATTGGACACCGAGCAAGCTATATTTTGTTGTTATTGGTGATGTGGTGGTTCGGCCCCCCTCATGTCTCTAAGTGGGTGTGTGTTTGTGTGGCTTATCCTTGGACCATCTGTGAGTGGCTCATTCTTGGACCGACGGCCATGTTTGTGTGTGGCGTATCTTTTGACCGATTTCTTAGGCTTCGTATCTCTCCAGAAGATCGGCTGCACTATGTACCCACGTCGGGGATGAGAGGATTCAACACACACTCCAGGACGCTCGTCCGGCTTTTCCGGAGCTCGCGGTCCAGGACCCTCTGAGCCTCACCAAGCCGCCTGCGCCGCTCTGCATCTGCAACTGCAATGCCGGCGCACTGAAGCCGTTCCGTTGAAGCCGGTCCACCTCTACCCCCCAAGCTGCCCGAGACATCTCCCCACCACCAAGCCTGTGCTCAGAACCAACCCCCTGCTCGCTGGCTGCCCTAAAGACTGCTGCTGTGTCTCAGAAGCCGGTCCACCTCTACCCCGCGAGCCGCCCGAGTCACCTCATTCACGCTATTATATTCGTGTGTGCTTCCCGATATTTGCCATGCTGGCAGTACTTGCTGCGCACATTTAGTGAGCCGCCACCGGGGCTCATGCCACCCGAACACACGTACTACGCATTCTCAGCGTGTTGGGGCGTCACATGCGACGCACCCGGCGGTGATTTTCATGCCTACGGACCATGTTGCCATCGATGCTGCGCTCGTATAGTGCGAGTATCTCATATCATGGCACGGCCCCGCCCTGTTTCGGTTATGATTCCATGTGTCTGAGTGCAGCTGTAAGGTTGCTTGCTTTCATCATCCACTGGAATGGCAGTTGGCTGGCTTCAACCGGGGGGCCTCGTGCCATGCAGTGTGTGCGTATCCCGTGCACGGCTTACCCTTGGATCAATTCCTTAGGCATCAGAAACCCTGAAGGAAGTTCGGCTGCACGATGTACCCACACCAGGGATCAATGGGTCCCTGCACACACATCGGGACACCTATTTTCCAGATTGTGTGCTGCTTGCTAGTGAAGATCGGGACCCCTAAGCCTCACTGGGCCACCCGAGCGCCTCTGCGACTGCTCCGTGTGCGTGCTTACACATGAGGTTGGCCTTTCTTGCGGTTCCAGCTCGCCCAGACTCACTTATGCATCCGACCGAGAGCCTGGGCGGTGCCCTCGTCAGGCCCACGGGAAACGCCTGGGGGAAGGCCGACCCCAGTCCTGCCAGGTCTTGCCGTGCTGCCCCGGAAAGAAAAAGAAAGAGAGACAACCTTTTCAGATTGTGCAGTTTTTTACTGAGGGAGACTCGCCCTCATGCCCCCCATGATGTGCTGCTGCCATGATGTGCCCCTCATCAACCCCCCCCTCACACAGCCTGCGTGAGCCCTGAAGCTAACCCACCGCCACTCCATTCTGGCATTCCCTCACCCGTTCCGCCATGGTCATGGGCCGTCACCTCAGCCAAGCCCGGTGCGGCCAATCCCTCCAACACGCAACACCTGCGCAATCCTGTCCCAAGCATATCACCGCTTCTGTGTGGAAGCCCCGCGCTCCTCGCCCGGCGACATGGACTCGTGGTTGGGGCTTTGGGCGATCCTCTAGAAGAGAGTGGTGCTGTACTACGGTCCAGCCCTGCTCCTGCATTCTCCATCTTCCTCCACGGGGGTGCCGTTTGCCTTGCGACACGTCAGTGGGTGTGGGGGGTGGAAGGGATGGGTGTCGCAGGCAACTATGAAACGTCGCCCTTCGGTTCCGACGCCACCTTCAACACAGTCACAGATCTCTTTGAGCAGGAAGTGTTTGAGAAGGAGGAGGACTATTATAATCTGACTACTGAGGTCTCTTATAACAACAAGACGGATGCATTGACCGCGCACCCCTTCCAGCCCCACCTTGGCGATGCAAGCGACGTGTTCTTGAACGCCTCCCTCTCCGCGAAACGCGCCATACAAATTCTCGACTTCCTTGACATTTCCGCATATCTTAATGTGCGGGCTGCGCCCCACTTCCCCCTTCAACCCCTGCTGATTTAACTGAAGCCTCCATCACTCTTTCAGTCAAGTTCAGATCAACGATGCAGTTGCACGATCCGCTGTGCGCAAGGTGGCGCGATGCAGTCCCTGAGCCAGACGCGTGGCCAGGTGGCGCGATGCAGTCGCACGATCCGCCGCGCGCAAGGTGGCGCGATGCAGTCCCTGAGCCAGACGCGTGACCAAGTGGCGCGATGCAGTCCCTGCGCCAGACGCGTGGCCAGATGGCGCGATGCAGTCCCTGAGCCAGACGCGTGGCCAGGTGGCGTGATGCAGTCACCACGCCAGACTCGTGGCCAGGTGGCGCGATGCAGTCACGCAGCAGATCCGCGAGCACCTGCGTCTTTTCTCTGTGGTCCTGGCTGCGTTCAACAGATGGCTTCACACAGTGTTCCGAGTCAATTCTCTTTCAGAGGGAACGGAGCGGCTTGTCCGGTGCGTTGATTGCACTCTGCACAGTCCATGTCGTCACCGTCGAAGATGGTGAAAGAGCCATGTCGACGTAATACAAAGAAGTAGAACGATGAGGAGCAGGCTGTGAAAACTCAAATGCAAATGAAAGAAGCCCATTTGCCGTTTGTGGAAAGGGAAACGAGTTGGTTGGTGCTGTCGAGAACCTGTGAGCCTCAAAAGTGAGAACTCTTAGCGGAGCACAGGCCGTCCGATCATAATGATTTGATCTACAGAATCGAGGACTCCAGTAAGGGTTCTAGCCCTGTAGGGACAGATCGGAGCCACATCTATCATGGCTCTGGCTTGGCAGATGGCTCACGCTGCATGTGCATGCGGACGGACCCTTGGACGGACTCAGCGCATCGCGCAGGTCTGACCAGGAGTCCATCTTTGTGCTCCTCACTTTGATCGTCTCCTATCGGTCTCGGAACCTGCACACGTATCCTGGGCAGGTATAGAAGATGTGTGCTCTGATAGTTTGGGTGTGGCAGGTTGAATCAGGGCCTGTCATGTCCGGGCTGCCTGCAGCTTCACCCCCTTCACAGGAGGCGTCTCTCGCAGGTTGATCGAAGCAGCGGAGCACCTGCTCCCCACGCGAAAAGCCGCTAGTCACTGATCATGCGACTGTAACCGGGCGGGGGGGATTGACATGCTAATGCGGCCCTCTCCATCGATAGGGGAAGCTGTCGCAGAGCACCCTCAGTACCCAACACGTCGGGTGATGGCGCGAAGGAGAGTGCCCAGCATGACCGGAACGGAGAGGCCTCAGTCTTTGGTGGCTCCAGGCCTCAAACCACCTGGAAGCACTCACCGGGTCAGGTCCCGTGGGCCTGGAAGGGCGCGGGTTCTCCTCCTCGAGATGCGGGACCTGAGGCAGCCCTAGCCGGGCGCAGCCATACCCGCAGGAGGACCAAGTGGTGTGAGCTTGCCCTTGCTGCCCCACGCTCACGCCCACGCCCGAGCCCCGGAGGCGCGTCCGATCCATCACGTGAGCCCAGGAGGCGCGTCCGATCCATCCCGTGAGCCCCGGAGGCGCGTCCGATCCATCACGTGTGCGTCGAGGTGGTTGTGCTGTGTCCACCCGCACAGGCTGGTATCTCTGTGATTTGGGAGGGGGTTGCTCTCCTGCAGGATGCCACGGCACGTTTCACCACGGAGTTCTTGCTGTACAACGCAGAAACCCGCATGTACTCGTATGTGTATGTTACATTCACGCGGGAACTTGGTGGTGGATTCCAGTCGGATATAAAAATCACTCTCCTCGAGAACTACCTCCTAAAGAGTTTCCACCTGGGTGACGCCGTCGTGGTGCTGCTAAGTGTGCTGCTCGTGTACCTCAGCATACAACTATTCTATCGTGATATCGCCCAGCTGCAATGCTTACATCGCAATACCGTCTCCCTCACTAAGATCTGCATTGAGTTCTTCACCTCATGGACCTTCGCAAGCTCCCTACTACTGATGAGGTGCGGGTGGTTTAGTGAGGAGTACAATAGTTGGCTCCTAAATACTTTGTTTACGATATGTATGGGTGTGTGTACACAACGGGTGTCCCTGTGGTGCCATTCTGACGGGCACTGCCTCTTGGAGACCTCGGTGGATCTGTCTGCCTTTGCTGCAAGGAGAGGCAGAGGGTGGTGAATTCCGCGTTCTGCGTTTTCACTTGATTTTTGTGGGGAGAACTTAGGTGCCCGCATGTATTTACTTTTTACCATCGGGTTCATCTATTGCTTCCTCGGAGGTGATCCAGGACTAGGACCGGGAAAGGAGATAAATAGAAGAAAGGGGATATATTTGCAGCGGAGGGAAAGGTCCCACATTCAGTTCCTGGAGGATATTAGGGTTTCATACCCTGTAGTCTTGGGTCCACAGGTCGTGTCATGAGGAAACGGCTTGCGAAGTATATACCTGCATTAATATCTGATCAGGTGAAATTTTCGCTTAAATTTCGGAGATATACAAGACTGTGAAAGTGACGGTGCCTTGGCGTCGCCGTCGAAAATACTGTCAATCAATCTGCTGGTGGGCACGGGTTGAGCTGCAGCTTTCTGGTGTGCCTGTATTCGACCTTGTATGCGATCCTGAACATCGTGTACGAGAACGAGCATGCAGTTTACAAGGACGAGTATGCCCTCTCCAACTATTTCGATATAGAGACAGACGACGGGATTACCGAGGTGCGGCGGTTCATGGGGACCGTAGCTCATGTGGCAAGGTTGAAGTCGCTCTTCCTGGGCCTGAGTTTGCTGGCGAGCCTCGGGAACCTGTGCCGCCTCCTGGACGCCGCGGAGTGCCACGCGCGGCTCAACGTGGTGTCGTGCACGATCCGAGTTGTCAGTTCCCAACTCACACACTTTCTGTGTGTAATGTTCTGGATCACGGCTGCCTTCGCCATGCTGGCTCACCTCACCCTCGGCCCGACCTGCACTGCGTACGCAGACCTCGCAACGGCGGCTGTGACCATGGGCGATAACCTGATGGGGTGACCTCCCACCCCCCCCTCTCCGGTGCCGCGTCTTCATCGGCGCATCGTTGCACAGTACACTGCGCCGCCGCCTGTGCATGCGCACTTCTGTGCCGGTGAGCTCCGTGGCATCCGGCTGTCGCGTCGCTTGGCGTACCTCGTGGAATTGTGGAGGGAGCAATGGCGGTGCTTCTACTCCAGGGTGGTGCAGCAGGCGACCAGACGCGCCGCATACTCAGTCTGAGTGTGTGCACTGTGCGGGCATGTTCAAGTGGTGTTTGAGTTGTGTGCCGCGGATTGAAAGCGCAAAGCCTGTGTGGTTGATTCCAGCCCTGTTTTCATTCCAGCTTGACTAAATTTTGAATGAGAAAAGAGGCCGCCGCCCCTCCATACATCACAATAAAAAAGTCCTTGTGTATGGTCATGGACACCCTGCACTCATGCATTCGGCGAGAATCGTCAATAGACGGAATATGCCATATTGAGAATCGTCAACATAAGGAAGATGCCAATGTGAGAGACATCAACATAAGGGATATGCCACTGTGAGAGCATCAAACTAAGGAAGAATCCATTGTGAGAGTCATCCAGAGACGAGATACGCCTTAACCGAGAAGGAAGCTCAAACTCTCGACGCGCCTCGAAGGAAAGTCAGTGCATCTTCCCTTCGTGTGACGTATCTTGCGTCAAGCACGACACGTCGAGCTCCCGTGGCGGCACAAAAGTGCCTGCGCCATGGCAGAGCCCGTGGACAGCCTTTTATATGCGGATGTGACACTGCATGTGCGCCTCCTTGATTCAAGCCCCTCGTTGGTGCCCATATGTCGTGACATCGGCCACACCAGTATTGCATGAAAGCTTGTAGATCTGAGTGTGATCTATCCCAAGTGTGGCCGAACACCCACGAGGCTTTTACAAGATCACCGCACTGAAAAATCGGCGCTGTTCATCAGGTGTCGTTGCTTTTGGCCCTTAATACATTGGGGCTTGAACGCACTGTGCGATACTCTCTATTTTGCCAGGCTGAATCTACATTATCATTGCATGATTTTCCCTGTGGTCTCCTGGTTGGTTTTGAAAGCTAGAGGATGCGCAAGACTTACTGGTAACAAGCATGCGCAAGCCATGGTCGTCGGCGGGCGCACAGTTCCACCTACTATCGGCCGGTGCCGTGAGGAACTTCAAACCCTGTGCCGATCCCCTTGCAGCGGGGGGGGGAGGCGAGCAGAGGGTCGTTTGGGAGGCCCACGGATGTGAATGGTGTGATCAATGGCAACCTGCAAACTGGCAGCTTTGCATACGTGGGTTTCGTATTACTCTATTGGGCCATGAACTTCATCGTCATGATGTGTGTGCTCAACTTCTTCTTCACCATCATCGGCGACGGCATTGGAGGCACCGATGAGGACAGGCAAGCCCCTTCTCTTGCAGGCCAGCGTCGCATTTCCACCTGGCAGGCATCGAGGAGAATGTGCGCCTCCCATTTGCCCCCAAGACTCGTTCATCGGAGTCATCTGCGCCATCGGCCCTGGAGGCGCGTGGTCATGCGCGCAAGTGGGTGAGCACGCGCGGCACTGGGACCTGCAGGGAGAAGGCGGCAGCGGCTGAGAGCGTCTTTGAAGGCATCTGGAACTTGGTGTACGCGGACCTCCGCCGCCAAGCTCTGTATCCCATCAGGTACGGGCGGTTCAACTGGCCTGGAGACAACTGCAAAGGGGGGTGCAGCACCCCACTGCCTCAAAGGAAGGTAGAGCAAAGTCAAGAGCAAGGCGGAGCCGTGCCACGATACCACTCATGCGGCAGAGGAGAAGCAACATGCCCCGGCGCTTTGTTACAGAGGCCAAGTGCGCGTGTGTGGTGTGACTGCATTCATGACATAACCATGGACCAACAGGTCCCATCCATCGACCGGGAGCCACTGGGGGGCATGCCAGCAGGGTCCGCTTACTCCGTAACCCAGAGACCAACAATTGTTGGGCGATGATCGGTCACATCGTTTCATCTTTCCATGCTGCTTTGCATTTGGGTTGGGAACATGTATGAGTTTGTGGTATCTTGTCACGGCCCCGCCCTGCTCCTGATTTGCTTCTCACATCCACTGGGATGATGGTGGGCTGGCTTTTGTTGGCCGATCTCATGCCGTTCAGTGTATCCCTGGCGGAGGAGGGGGGTGGGGAGTGTGTGGACGTGGCACACAGGAAGAGGCATGTGATGCAGCTGCTCGAGATGACGAAGGAGGAGGGGAATACCCTCGACGAAGAAGGAGAGCCGGACGGAGAGTCGGAGAGCTCGGAGGACGGAGAGATTGTGGAAGCACGTATGAAGGCCATTCACCCCTCCCACAGTCCTTCCCATTGACTCCACGCGCAGACAGCTGCATTAGAACTCCGAGGCCCCCAGTGTGGCAAGTAGTGCGCCCCGTTGAGTTTGTTGGGCTTCTCTTTGCTGAGATCGATCACAACTGCCAAAGCCCGCTGCATGCCCACTCCAATAGCAGAATGGTTCTCGCTCAGGGGCTTCCTCTCCCCCTGCTAGGTGAGTTGAGTGCTTTCTTGGAAATCCGTTCTGTGTCTTTCTGAGTCTGGCCGAGTCCACTCACAATGAAACAAAGTCATGGCTTAGGCCGCGGATCCTAAATACTGCCCGGTCATCTCTCGGCGGGCAAAGAGAAATATCTAATTTGAAAAAGAGTGGAGTTTTAGTGGTTTCCTTTAGACAAGAACAATCGCATTTGCTATGTCTCAGAGATTCATTGCGGCACACTGCCAAAAGTCCGCAGCTGCAGGCGAGTACTCGTGCAGCCTCATCGTCCTTGTTGCTGCAAGCTGGCCAGCCGAAATGTCTTCGCATGTGCTCATGTGCCACAGCTGTCGGGTCAATGCACCTGTGCACAACTGATGACAACTGTGCCCAACCGCCAAAGAAGCATCAAGGGGCGCTCCGGCTGCCCGTGCCCACGTCGCTGCACCCTTCCGGCTGCCCGTGCCCTGCAAAGGGGTGTGCCGCAGGCGTGCAGGCGGTTGTCCCGAGGGCATGCTTCAATCAGGTGTCCCCGAGGGACCCCGGCCATTGAGCACACCTCTCACAAGGCAGCCGCCAGAGACTGTCTGTGGGCTTCACCAGCCCGCGATGCCGAGCCTACACCTCCAAGGGCTCCGGCAGCCCGCTCACCGCCTGTAGCGAGACCACCAGCCGCCGCTTCGTCCGCACCCGCTGCCCGCGCTGCTCCTTCCGGAGCGCATCGGTGATGTGCTCCAACGAGACGGCCACATCCTGCTGCTGCAGACCGGCCGGGGCCCTCGAGGGTTATCACTGTAGAGATCGTCTCACAATTCTGCAGTAGGTAGCTTCTATTGCAACCCCCCACTGTAGAGATCGTCTCACAATTCTGCAGTAGGTAGCTTCACTGCAGTAGGTAGTATCACTGTAGAGATCATCTCAGAATTTTGCAGTAGGTAGCTTCACTGCAGTAGGTGGTATCACTGAAGAGATCGTCTCACAATTCTGCAGTAGGTAGCCTCTATTGCAACCCCCCCTATCACATATACAGGGTAGCCTGTACTCCCTGTAGCATCCATTACAGACACTGGCGAGGGAGCTGCGGTACCAGGAATTGTTGCCCTCCCAGAAAACCTCGAGCCGCCCGCCCACCTTGTGGTGGGCCACCGACAGTGCTCTGGTCCTGCTTCCCTGCAAGAAGTGCCTCATGGGGGGCCCGGGATGCGTAACATGACCGCGTCCCATCCGGAGGGACCGAGCAGTTTCGACATGCCCAAGCTGCCAAGAGTGAACAGGTCTCTCCGCCGAGGCATCAACACCACCTCGAAGGCGAGAGTCTCCTGCTCTCATTACCAAGGCTGCCCTGACCAATGCGGCGCCACCACCGTTGCTGTAGCGCCTCCCTCCCGCAGCTTGTGGGTCACCTGGCCGCATAGGTTTCACAGGCGGTTTCCTCAGTTGTCCCCTCTGCGCCAGCAGTGCGCCAGCGAGTCGTTCTCCTCGCAACGAGGGTCTCCCAGCGGCTATAAAAAAAGCCTACACCTCCAAGGGCTCCGGCAGCCAGCTCACCGCCTGTAGCGGGACCACCAGCCGCCGCTTCGCCCGCACCTGCTGCCCGCCCTTCTCCCTCCGGCCGCTGGGAGAAGCACCATGGCAGCTGAGCAGAGATGTCGAAGGCGAAGCAAAGCTTGATGTGGTGCAAGTCCAGCAGGATCCACAGTCTGCATGAGCGCCGAGTCCCTTGAAATGAAGCCAGCCAGCATGTGCACCCTCGCCTGGATATTTTTATGCAGAGGTAGATGGAGCACGACAGGTTGTGAACAAATGCCAGAATGAATTGAGTGCAATCTTTATAGAAACTTCTATTACTTGAAATTGCACTAGGGCCCTCTTCCCTCGCCGAACTCCTTGGCATTAAAAAAAAAAAAGGCAAAATCGGTCCCAGCGTCTAGTACTCATAGTACTACGGTGAGTATGGCTCCTTCGCCAGATAATAGAACTGCGCGACCCGCACACGTCATCTGCACGTGTAGTGCAACACCGACATGATGCCAAACCCCATGTTTTTCGGAGGTTCGGGCTAGGGATTCAGGTCCAAGGAGTGCTCACGTAGTCCTGTTCCTTGAACAACTGGTTGCCTGTGAGCATCTCACACCTAGGGCTATGCCTCAAACCCGTTTTCTGCGCCGACTCTCGCCTTTCTGTGCATTTCCATGTTTACTTGCACAGTGAGGGTATTCATATGCTTCGAGAGTTGGTGTGTCGCCTCTAGCAGTTGTGACTGCACACTCTCAGATGTCCCGGTGTCCACCTTGGTCTCCGCGTCCTGGAGTATGTCAGGAAGCATTCCGCCCGCCAATTTTGCACCCTCAGTCTTTAGGCCCCCTTTGTATTGTGTAGAATACCGTGACATCTGAGCCGTACAACGCAGGCGGGCGGACAGGAAATTTAGATTTCGCTCACAGTGGAGGCGTTCATGCGTTTCATTTAGCCCCCATACTTTGGATATGGCGCACTCATCTGGTGCATTCTATAATAGAAAAATGACGTCTCATCACTGTGTCAGAGAAATTATTCCGCGCCGGTTGTACCAGACATCAGGGGCGGGTGGTGTAGAATAACAATATGGAACGGGGCTACCTAAAAGGTTGTCGAATATCCAGGGTGTCGATTCATCCATCACGGGAGCAGAAATTAGCAAATGCACACTATCACACCTATTGCATATCTTACTTAGGTAGGGAATAGGGGGTACAATATTGTGGGGGAATGTTCAGGTGGAGACCGCACCTGGTGGCAGCTTTGAATGGAAGCGTTTAGACTCTCGGCACTCAGCTTTGGCGGGGTGCGGCTGTGCAGAGGGTGTGAAGTTGGACTTGGACAAGTTGAAGGACGTGCTGAACAAGCGACCCCTCCAAATGAACGAGAACTGTAGAAAGGAGGCAGAGACAAGGTACCGCAAGGGGGGGAGTTCCGTTGATGGTTACATTTGATATCAATTTGCCCTTGCATAGCCTGCTGGATGCGATCTCTTTTGCCACACAATTTGGCTTGCTAGCAAATCTGCACTTCCTAGCGATCTTCTCTCTCACTGCAGATCATAAAATGTGTGTTTGCCGTGAAAACGGTTCTTGGATTATGCTGCTCGGATGGTGATTGGGCGGCTGGGACCGAGAATAGTCAAAAAATTGCTCTGGGTAAAAAGCAGACCTGTGTTAATCCTAGGAATGTAAAACATGGGAAATCAGAGAAAGTGCTTGTCGATTTTGAAGTTTCATCCAGAATATTCAGGAAGGGTGTAAATTCGGGGCTTGAGCTACTCTTTTCTCAGCTGATATGGTGTGGTCTCGGGCAGTGCCGCTTTCAGCTCGAATACTCTGAGGAGTGACACGCTGTGGGAATCTCCGACCAACCTTGAGCTTGTGTGCTGCCCGAAGGACGAGGTCGAAGCCATGTTATCCGAAATTGCCGATCTGCTGAGGCACCCTCTATCAGATGTTGATAAAGTCACTGAGGACGAGGATTTCTTGAAATCCAAATCCTCCGAACGCCATTTGCAGAGGAAGAGCGTTGCTGAATTTCTAGTTCAGGCTGGTGTTCTAGTACAAGCTGAGTCTGAGCTGAAAGAGAATTTGAAAAAAATCGAAGAGAAGCAACGAAGACTTGTTTTCTTGCTTCATGCCTTTAGACGGCAAAATTTCGACTGATGCATGCATTTCATGATATTTGTACGAGGCACGTGGTGTTTTTGAGATCGTCGAAGACGATAACACGTGTTTTGGAGGTTTATTTTTGCACTACATACGTATGTGCATAACTATGTACTACTTTTCGTTGAATATTGAGCTTTATACATAATGTTTTTGATGGTATGGGGGGGCGTCGTCATGTTTTCGTGGTCGTTAGTCAGTCACAACACATCACAGCAGGGGGGAAATAAAATCAAAATATTTACAACGAACATTCCAACAATTGCTATAGAACAAGGTTGGTTGCTATCCTTGAAAATAGCAGCATCAGCATGCTACATTCCTGCCTAGTTTTTTGCCAGGTTGCTAGGCCTTCAAGTAGTCGTGGACATGATATATGACGGTTGGGTATTCAGCCCAAGAAATGTGAGTTGAATGCCCTCGAAGCGGCCCCATCCTGCACTTCCCTCTCAAGTTCGGTGTCAATGAAGCGCGAGTCTTGTGACTTCGCAAGCCAGAATGACGTTTGCAGCAGGGGCATGTCGCCCAACAGTACAACAACTCGAATATTACACGATCGTGTAGAGTTTGAGCAGCTGAATGAGTGGCATAATTTTGAACCTGCATAAACGAAGTATGCTGGAAATGACAGCCTGACTAGTTCATACAGTCAGGTGGCATATCCAGTGTGTCATTCTCGGTGTACAGCTAGTGACCTAGACTCAGTATTTATGTCCTTCTATACGAGTCTAGTGATCCGTTTGTTCCGTCGGCTCTGGGGTACCCACCGCCTGTTGAGCTGTTTCCACCGATCATAGGACTCACTTCACGCTTGCGTGATTTGTTTCTAGCGTAGTATTTCATTTATTTTGGTCCATATATTTAGTTTGAGTGTACTCGCACCTTGTGGGACACTCTAGATCAGAATTACGCTAGAGCTTGAAACGCTCTTTGGCAGTGGGTTATTACGACGAGGTGGTGCTCTACGATTTTTCTTGAGTGAATTCATCTTTTGTATTCAGTTTCGTTTATGAATTCACCTCAGATTTCTTCGAGCGAGGAGCTTCGCGCTCTTTTAGCTACTATTGATGGAAAATTACTCCGCCTGGAATCTCTTAACCGCGCGCGGACTGTAGCCCTTTTACACTCCATGGCACGCGCTCTTTCACATTTTCGGAGCTCAGAACTTTTGACAGAATCACTGGCAGTTTCTCCACCGATTGTTTTGCAGATTGTTGTTTCTCCTGGTAGCACTATGGTTGGTAGATATCGTTAGTCAGCTAGTGACCTAGACTCAGTATGTATGTCCTTCTATACGAGTCTAGTGATCCGTTTGTTCCGTCGGCTCTCGGGTCCCCACTGCCTGTTGAGCTGTTTCCAGCAAAGTATACGCTAGTCAGCCGGGGTGTTGGGACTCGAACCCAATCCGAGATGAGGCATGTTGCGCCTCCCAGACTCCCAAGCAGGCCCCGTATAAAGGCGAAAATGTCGTCTGACGTATTGACTGTGCCAGAGAACTCGGGCTGTGTCAAATGCCTCTGCGCGCATGCACAGGGCCAACATTGTCGGGTGTACGCGTTTTGTGACGAGACTTGTGAGCGTGGCGTTGGACAATATGCGAGAAATTGGAACGCAAATCCTACGCAGAGGATGATGGAGAAGAAAAACCTATGCGTAAGGCAAACCGGAAGGAGGTCACGGCGGAAAAGCTTCAGGCTGCGCAAGCAGCAGCTGCCAAGGGGCGTGCCAAGCATCTGGACAGGGGTGCTCACATTGGGATTCGCGTTCCTTTTGCTCCTGTGGCACCGCAGTCTCCTTCGCCCCACCAGCCTACCTGGCCGTGGTTCTCACTTGCAATGCTGGAATTGTGGAGAGTGGAGGCACCACGAAAACGACTGCCAGCTGCCTCGCGGTCAGGGCAGAGGATGTGGCAGAAATTACCCGTGGTGGAAATTAGCTGAGTAGCTGATGCTGCGTCACGATGGCGTAGAATACTTTGCAGAATGCTTAGCGGTTGAGGCGGAATGCCCAACTTGAAATTTTACTCGTGGGACGACACCCTACATTTGTAATGAAACCCCACCAAACGGGATTGGGGAGTTTGGGAGTTTCTTGAAATGGGGAGTTCTACAATGGGAGGCTAGAAAAATTTGAAACTTTTACCGAATCTAGGGCATTTCGTTGGCTGCGCAACTTCTGCACAGAAAATGCGAATACAATAAGTGTTGACCGCTAAGAGAATTTTGCGAGAAACCAACCAGCTTTTGGAGGGGAGGGGGGGTGGGGGGTCACAACTTTAGGAGAAAAGTGGTTTTAACAGTCAAGAGATTGGCAAAAATAAGAAATACGGAGGTTGGCTAGACCCCCAAGACATTTTCTTAAAATATACCAAAATATGATAATAAAAGTTGTAAATTATGATAAAAGTAGGGGACCTTCCCTAAAGTAGACCTTCCCTCACATCACTAAGAAGTTGCCGCAACTGTGCAAGTGTTCCGTCGTCCATCGTAGTGGGCGGCTTTTTCGAAGTGAGAATCTGTTGCGAATCCAGTAAGAGAAAAACTGTTTTTTCACACTTAATGAGAAAAGCTAGCTGGCAAAATAATCGATTTTCTCTTATTTCTCACGGAGAGCCTGACTTTCCCCAATGTATGGGGGGTCTGGTTCCTCCTAGTTTCACCCCTTGCTCTGAGTGGCCCTGTCATCTTGTCATTTGCCATGTGCTCTCGCTCCGACCGAACGACCGTTCCACACCGCACTCGATAAAACACCTAACTATTTTATCTTATGCAGTTTTAGCTCGACCGGACCACTGCCCTGTGCTTCCTTTACCACTGTGATATATATATATATTCACTATATATATATGTATATCTCCTTTCTCGTCAGGTTATGGGCCGTACCACTTCGGTGGTGGTTCATTCGTCACGTCTTTGACTCGCTTCGGCCTGGTGTGCCGATTCTACAACCTCGCGAGACCCGCCTCGTGAACCGTA
>LGRX02009117.1:0-20687 GCA_001247695.2 Cymbomonas tetramitiformis
AGGAAGAGACAGTCACCCCAAATTTAGGGGGGGGGGCGAAAGTCAGTCTCTCCATGACCTGCCTTTAATGGTGGACGACTCTCGGGACAAGTTACGGTTGATCTTCAACGGCAAGTGGCTCAATGATTTCTAATCTTTCCTAAGTTCAAGTATGAACACCTTCAGCCTATTGTAGACCTGCTTAGGAAGGATGATGGGTTGTTTTACTTTGACTATAAGCTATGACTATAAAGTGTGATTGATAAAAGTGAGATGTACATAAATACCTAACGGGTGTTTCCCGTCGACTGGTGACGGTCACCCAGCCTATTATAGGAAGTGCGAGAACAGGTGTTCCGCTCGGTAAAACAAACTGGCTAAGCTCCCATAAACCGTCCGGCCGAGTGCTTTTATCATGCATCTCGGAAACCCGGATAATACGAAGTAATGACTGACAGTACAGTACTACTGTACTGTCATCCTAGCTACTAACGGAGTCACGGTTCCGATCAGAGACGGGTCAGGCTAGGGGCTATCAGAGCCCATAATAATACAGTAATCACCCACCTATAAGAAAACCGTAAATTCCAGGTCAGCCAGCTTTTCTCATCAACTTGGGTACCCCCCCCCTGGCCAGCGCCAGCGTCCTATGGAATCTGCTAAGAATAGTGACCGCGATCTTTTAAGCCAGCCAGCATATTCCATAGCCATCCACGTGCCATCCGTACATAGCCAGCCACATTTCTTAAAATTTTCAAAACCTAGAAAATGGACCCTGAGAGTCGTGCACAGTTGAAAGAATTAAAGCAGGACTTAGCCTTTCTGGGTGAATGTATAATGTTGTAGTGTCGTATGAACCTAAGCATCATATTGCACTGTGCCTTGATTTTTGCAGAGTTTTATTAAAAAATCTGATAAAAATAGCATTTGCCTACACCATTTTGGTAAAATTTCCAGCCTAGATTTCTTAATATATATGAAGTGTATGAAATGCCCCTTAAGATAGGCAGCCAACACCATATTTCTTATTTCAGGGTGATTCCATAACAAAAAAAGTCCAGCCAGCTTTTCTCATCAACTTGGGTACCCCCCACCCCCCCGAAAGGCTGGCTGGTTCCTTAGCATAGGAGTTCCTTATAACTGAGTGATTACTGTAACCCTGAACCTAAAGTCCAGCACACCACCCGGAGCTGTGACTATAGCCAATAGGGCTAGGCAAGCGGAGCTAACTAAACAGATAACAAACAGTATTCACTGGAAACAGATATACTTCTAGCTGGGTGCTCGGGGACTTGTCCCGGCACAACCCACCACTGCGGCTAAGGCTAATCACACCTCCAGGAGTTGAAATAAGCAGACTCTAGCCACTGTAAGGCTGGTCGGTAGAGCCGAGTTCAGCAGACGGATTCCAATCAAGAAAAACATCCGAAGTCAATTGAGAAGATAACTGAAAGGCGTTGACACCACCAGACCCAAGTGGGTCAGGCGGATCCCAGAGTGGAGTGGCAAAACCATCAGATTGCAAAGCCGCTGAGGTCGATTGAGACAAGAACGGTGCCACATCCCGCGGCGGCAATGACGAACCAGTAGTAATCACAGGCGGGCAAAGGGAATCCAGTGATGCATTACCGGGATGAACCGCACCGTAGCCGTAGGTGGCTCCGGGCTCAACCAGGCCCCTGGCACCACCGCCGAACACGAGTGTCGGCATCGCCGTAGCACTGAAGAGAATGATATGAACCACAAGTATGATGTCAATCTATATGTGGATGGTTTATACCATTATATGCTATTCCACAATAAGATAGTGATGTCAGAATGAAAACTTTGGACAGTTGCAACTCAGTACATACCTGAGTGCATTCAAATCCACTTGTATGCTCAGAATCTGAATCTAATGTACTTGTATATGTACAGGATAGAATATATTTTCTATGTGATTTTGGATTCAGGAATTAGAGTCAATGAAAAACTCCTTTCCTATTTCAGAGGATGAAACCTTTATTCCCTTAGGTGCAATACCTTATCTTAAGGAATAGTCATTTTTTCAAGTATGTCACTTTTATGATGATCAGATTGGTCAACTTTACAGCATAACCACTTCCCCTCACTGAAGGAGATGACTCCCTTCATAGGGCGGTATATTGGCTGTTTCACATGACACATGGAAGATATGAATAATTCGAAGAGAATTTTGTGATAAACATCCTGGATTGGCTGTGCTTGATTGTTTTATGCCCAAGAATGATCGAAGAGATTGCTTGCCATTTTTCAGCCATATAGTATGGAGGCTGTTTAACAACGGTTGGGTCATAAGCTATATAGCTATGTCAGCTATGTAGGAGGCTGAATAGCCATGATTGCACCGACTCTGTTTTTCATGATGAATAGACCTTTGAGAAATGGTGTCTGAAAAATCAATTGACAAAAACTCAACCTTTTGGTATGATGGAGAGCTGATGATCTTTGTTGCACTAAAAATGCCTCGTGATATACAATCTCACAGAATAGGCATTGCTCAATGGCGATATGATCAGATATGTAATGATCAATGAAGACAAAATGATTGGTATGGCTTATTCAGTAGGTATAATTACCTCAAAGAGATGCCAATACACGGATACATATCAAGACATAAGGTCAATAGGCTCTTGTATAGCCTTCAAGACAACTAGCATTTATGCTGCATTGGTCAGCTCAGTGGCTTTGACCTATCTCGGTGTTGTACTCAGGCTGTAGCCTGCATATTGCATTGAGTACTCTTGACACCTTTAATGATACAATCAGATGATGTGTATGAAATATCAAGAATGGTTGCCCTTTTCAATGATCATCGGTGGCAGAGGCTATAGTGCTTGCACCGTGTCAATATACATGCTAGACCAGATGTATACAATGTCTTGGTCTTCAAAATCAAGCTCATGTATATGTATGTCATTGGCTGATGTATGTGTCAACTTCATGGAGTTCTGCATGGTTTGACTATATATAGTCAGGCTTACCAAAACAAAAACAATGATGCAACTTAATTGTTTTATTATTTGTCTTTATTATTATTTGGTTTTTAGTTGTATTTCTAGCTTATCATCTTCCCCCCTCAAGGAAGTGTATTGCTAGGCGGTTGTCAAGCGCCGTTCAAATACAACAGAGGTCCGACCTCTATGTGACGACGTGATAGCTTACTATGAAGCTGGATAGCAGTTCTCGGGTTGCAGCCCATTGCACCAAAGGTGCATCGCAGTCTTTGGGATGCAGCCCGAATTCACGTCATCAGCGTGGGTCATATAGTGCCCATGCATGTGCTGTATAAAATACAACACTACCCTTCAGCGGCGAAGTGGCTTGCTATTACCATCATCATATGCCGTGGGATATCAATATATGATCAGAGAGCATGGATATATATATATGTGTACCATGTTTGTCAATATCGGAGAGACTGTGTCTTCTTTAAAATCCTCATGACTATATGTATAATGGTGCTACACTAATGTCAACACCTTCTCTCTGAGTGATTTATTGATGTAGATGTGATGTCGTGGCATAAAATATGTCCACGTCATTGGCACAAGTCATGTTGTGTCCATGCATACACGATCTTAGCGCAGGTCACAATACAGTGCCCGAGCATACGCGATTTTAGCGTAGGTCACATTGTGCCTCCAATATATATTACTCATCTTTGTGAGTCTAGACAGCATTGTGCTGATTGCAATGCTTTCGCTTCTTTGGTGACTGGTGACTTATATATCACAGATTATGCCAATGTGGTGATCAGTCCAGTGCAATATTTTGTCACCGGAATGTACAGGGATTGTGAATGATTGCAATCCAGCCGGAGGAATAATCTCAACAGCTATTCTGTATTAATGAATGCATCGGAGTTATACTCATTTCGATGATTCGAAACCCATGTCATTTGTGATAATGACAACTCATATGAATATATAGGGTTTTTATTAGAATGCTTTTATGTGATGTCAATATATTATGAACAATTCACTTGCATCTGAGGACAACGGAGTTACGCTTAGAAGGTCTTAAATGGTGGTCTCCCAACAGTTATCAGCTGTTATTCTGGTGCCACATTCTGCCTTCAGCACTAGGACTATATCATCCAGTCTTACAGCGATGCACTTGTCCTTCCCACTCTTATGTACGGCTATAGTGCCAAAGTGTATCAGGTGGGACATATACATACATATATATATATTATATAACTATCATCTTCTGATCCAGGAAATGCAATTAAGCATGGTATCAGGTTGTATGTTATGTATATAGTTCAGCATTTCAAACTTACTCGAGAATGTAAATGCTGAGCAAAAGTCAACTTATAGTTATTGGGATATAGTTTCCCATCCGAGTTTACACTTTATTAGTGATGGTGGATTTAACGTTGTACAGATTTCAACGTTATTTGTGGATGCAGTGATTTTATCAAAAGCAATCCATCAGAAATTACCAGATCGGAATATAAAATGGATATATGTATAATCCTATCCACCTTCTTCCCCCTTGAGGAAGTGTAAACTCATAGGCAGTCAGCTGCTTATATATTCCATAGCATATAGCTCATAGCTTATAGCGTACAGTTTTAGGGTTGTTGCCCAACAGTTCTTGGGTTGTTGCCCGTAGGATTATCATGTCTGTGCTGATTCAGCATGATATAACAATGCCAAAAAACGAAGTTTTTCGAAATAAATGTGGCATTTTAGGGCATATGTGGTTACAATGGCCCTATTACCCAATATAGTGATTAGGGTGTTACATGATATCAGTAACCCTAATACATGTAAAAAATAAGCAGTATAATGTTTTTGCAAAGATTTTTAAGCAAAACTGTATTTATTATTTACATGAACGTAAGGTGGTTTTCAGGAGGTACGTTACACCCCCTGTCACACACATTTAATTTTAGGGTTGTTACAGGGCGTTACACATGTTGCATAAATCAGGGATTGTTATTTGATATATAAAGATTCATTTCAGCAAAAAAAATCAATCCGAAATTTTCAAAATGTGTTTCACGCACAGCATTTTGAGCGATTTATCGTTACAGCGATATGTATACCCCTACATATTCCATGTCTAATATCTAGGGCGTTACATGAGATATGACCATGGTCATTATGATTTACACATACCTCAATAGGTATAAAATCATAATTTGAAATAAAATAAGGTCGAAATTTCAGTTTTGAAATTTATCGCCAACGTTTTTCACCGATTTTACAGCCTTTTTCAGCCATGTTTCGGGTAATATATATATATCATATCTCAGTGTGTGTGTGGAATATAAAGTACAGAATCGCTGTAATGAACTTCACCTTTGCATATGACAAATTTCATAGCAATAAGTGAGTTGTGCTATATATCAACATTCATGGTTGATAGCATTCTGGGTTTTACTGATTCAAACCCATGTACAACAAATGTACCTTTCTGATTATATACTTCGTATGGATTTATCAACTTAAGTGGAAACACCCACTTTAGTGATATATATATCAACCTATGATTTGTTCTGAGCATAGGTCTGTGCTCTTAAGATTTATCAAAGTGATATATCTTATCTAGAACAAATCTGGACTTTTGCTGGATACAATCACAGCAACTTCACACAGCATATTTGTGTGTGTGTTTTGTCCTTAATAACTATGTCAGATATCATGTAAGCTGATCTGAGAGTTACATGCAATATTGATATGATCAAGTCTGAATCAACTATCATAATGCAATGTACTTGTTGTAGTTGCTCCAGCTGATATGTGAGAC
Organism: Cymbomonas tetramitiformis; assembly: GCA_001247695.2. NCBI lineage: Eukaryota > Viridiplantae > Chlorophyta > Pyramimonadophyceae > Pyramimonadales > Pyramimonadaceae > Cymbomonas > Cymbomonas tetramitiformis. Next base: position 5,758 of record LGRX02009117.1, read on the forward strand.
GAATGGACAATGCTCAGCAGTGACCAGCTGCTTATTTGAGCATTGTATAATGCCTTCGGGTCTGGAGATATTCTCCATCCAGCCCTTCAGCATGGTTTCTTATCCTGTTCCCTTATGTATCGCCATCACTGACACTTTCCACGCACATGTGTTTGGAAAGTGGTATGTACATTATCATACACATAGTAGATATTTAAGTTATTCAATTCACTTTGAATCAGTGAATGTCAGTACATACAATGCAGTGTGTGTGTATGCATAGTGCTTACTGATTAGCACTTTTGTCAGTGTGTGTGTGTGTGCTCACTTTTACACACTTTGTAGTAAGATAAGTTCTGGACATTACAATGTTTCCAGACAATTCATCATGCAGGATTATCAGCATACCATGCACTGAATACATCTAGCATGATATATTAAGTTTAGAGGTAATTGTAATTCCAAAATAATCTCATTTACAGGATGAGTTGCTGGGTATATTTCACATACAGCTCCGGTGAGCATCCTTTCAGAAATCCACAGTAGAACAATATGTTGTCCGAGGAGTATCTCGACTCCACCGGGTCACATTGAGCTAATTACTGTGTTAAGATTGCTGAACAGGCACCTTGTACTGTATGGGTTCTGATATAGTTAGCATGCACTGCAAATGAATGCTTTTGGTGCACATATATTCCAATTGTTACCGTGATCAAGTTGGATCATGTAGAACATCTGTTATCTTAATGCATGCACAACTTACAGTGTAGCAGTCATTCAGTATAAGATATACATATACTCAGATGCTGCAGGAAATATATGCTGTAAGTGAGTGTATGCTCAAATAAACATTTTGCACACTATACTTCAGATAAGTATGAAATGCTGATGATCAGAAATATCTATGCAGTCGTCAGGACATAGTGTGAATTGTTGCAGCATAGTGATCATGTGTCCACAGCAATATGTTGATGATGCGTCCGCAGCAGTATATTGATCATATGTCCACAACAGTATGACGATCATGTGTCCACAGTATCCCTGCAAGTATACAATCATTCTGCAGAGGATATTGACGCGCGTACACATATTATATGTCTCGCTGCATAAGACGCGTTAGGAATCATGCGCCCTAAAATGTGCGTCCATCGCATCAGATGAAATCATGACATCGCGCTGACGTGCACATCGCGCACACGAGCATCACATCAGTGCACATCGCGCTGACGAGCTAAAAATCATCGTACGAGCATTTGCGAAAATCGATGTTAACAATCATTTCACAAAGTATGTCATCGTCGTTAATGCATGTCGCATAAAAGAGTTCGAGCGCGCTGTTAATGAAAATTGTGCGTACTGTCGCAGATGATGCGATCATGTATGCTGATGACCATTTTTTCATTCGCGCGTCTTGATCTCTCATATGGTGACGATCATGCGAGTTTTTGACATCATATGTGCGCGATGATCATACTGTGCGCACACCTTGTCGCTAATATTATCAAGACGATTTCTCTGCTGTTGTTGTCAACTGCGAATGTGTTCGCGATGAAAAATCTCCTCGCGCAATCCGTATGCTGACAATATGCGATCGTATATTATTCGAGTTGCAGATATTTAATATCGCTGCAAGCGCTGTCGCTTATGCGCCCACCTGCAAACCTGCGAACAATATGATAATATGATCTATTTTACTTCTGACGCTGCAACCACTTGAGTTCTCGTGTTCGTGCCTGGCCGAGCTAAATTAGAATACCATTGTTACGGGCTGGATATACAAGCGCCGTGGATATATTATCAATATACAAAGAAACACTGCAAAGTTGGACAGCAATGCGAGTGTACGGATGAGCGGATTGTGAGTTGCAGTTTCTGAATGAAGAACTGCTGAAGCACAACGCTTCCTCACTTTTATACCTACGTCACCCATCATCTTATGATGGTACCGCCATTGGGTTGTGAACCCGAGACGTAGGTTGAACGACCAGCATGGTAATAACGACTAGTTCGTTCATGCTGCACATGCGTGTTCTGCACATGCTAAAAGCGAAAGATGGTTCTTGAAGAATCGACAAGATGTATCTTTGCTTTGTCATCTTCGAGTTCGGAGTACGAACTCTTGATGACAATGTCATTCAAGTATTTCCTTGAATAATAACAGATGATGTGACATATCATCTGGCGACCTGTACAGTCATCGTCGACTGTAATGACGATTGTCATAATGATGTATGACGCGACTCGACGTGTACAGTCGTGATCGATCGTACTGTCGACTGTCATATTAATATATGACACGACATGACATGACATGTCTGACAGGTATGACACGTATGACATGTATGACACACATGTCATCGGTCATGACCCTGACAGTGGTGATCTTTGGGGGCTTGCAGCGGCCGAGTTTCCATTACAAATGTGTCATTTGTCGGCTCTGTAGCCGTAGCCGATTAGAAAACTGAGAGTTTTCTGATCTGTGACAGGTGACTGGAAGTATGACAATCACCGGGAACCGATCTGAAAACTGAGGTTTTCTAATCGGTCGGAGGCCATAAGAGCCGTCTCAGTGACTGAGAAGGCTTCTTGCCGTGTTCTGATTAACTGTGTGGAAGTCCCGCCCCCCGCCCTTGAGCAGGTAGCACCGTGGCAGCGGTGATCGGAGTGCGCTAGCAGCAATGGGATGAACACACTATTCGATGAAAATGACATTATCATATGTCATTTTTGGATTTATATATATTTCATAAAAATCAGGGTTTAGTGATATTTATGCGCGAAATAGGGATACATAAAGGCGACAAGCTAGAAAAGTGCAGTATGCGTACAATGAAAACACCGAAATATGCACACATGTATCATTCTTTATTCAAATGTTTACGAGCAGAGTACTTTTCACCCTATACCGTCGAGGCATGACTGATACTATCAGTCAGGGCGGTCGACAAATCCTACTAATTTATTCAGCATTCTCTTCTGCCTCATCTTCTTCTAACTCTTCTTCCTCAGATTCGGCAGTGGCTGCTTCCTTTCCCTTCGCCGTCGGTTCGCTCTTCGTCTTGGGCTCCGTCTCGGCCTTTTGATCGGGCTCGGCGTCGAAATTGGTCAGCCGTTACTGCGCAGAGCTGACCATGTACTGGTCGTGGTCGAAGCCGATCGCGTTCATACCACACCTCATGGCGGCCATGGACGTCGAGCCGACGCCGCAGCAAGCGTCGAGAATCCAGTTGAGTGGATGGCCGTTCTCATCCGTCTTGCCCGGATTGTCACCGAGCATGTGGCACTGGATCAGCTCCATCAACAGTGCTAGGGGTTTCTGATGGTTATTCACGACTTTGCCCTCGCGTTTGAACATCTGGTGCACAACCGGGAAGCCGCGCAAAAGTGACGCGCGGCTGTAACGTTCACCATCCCCCAAATCAAAGTTGAACATCCACTCCGGCTTTTTAGAAGACTCCCCCTGGGCATCGCTTTTTACATGGTACCCCAGGACGCCACATTCAACGTCATTGTAGCGTACGGACTTGTTGGGGTTCATGTGCACGTTCGCCTTGTGCCAGAAGAACCGCTCCGCGCGGCCGGAGCAGTAATTGTCAATCACCTCCAGGAAATCGTTTTGTTGGGCGAAACCGCAAAAAATAGCGACTGTCCATGCCGGGGAGGTGGTCTTGGCGTTGAAAGACTCCAGGAACGGTTGCACCTCCTTCTTGGTCATCGCGTCGGGAGTCTTCTCCTTGTCAAGTTCGTAATTGCAGTCGATGATCGTCCCCGTGAAGGGCAGTCTCGGGACGTCCTTCATATCGTTCATGCTGCCCTTGACGATCTTCCAACGAGGTAGCATCGGCACGTTCTCCTGATGTGTGGGCTCGTCGTCCTCCAGACCTGCCTCTCCAGCAACCTTAGCCTCCGGCCCGTCGGTCCGCGCCTCCCGATAGAGTTTGATGTCGACTTTCACCTCGATCTGTTGCAAGCCTTGGATGTGAGCCGCGCTTGGTGCCTGCGCTTCTTTGAGATTCGCCCGCGCGTTCTCGACGTAATTCAAGATCGCGTGCGGAACTTCCCCAGCCCCCCCCCGGCGCGCTCCCCCCTGAGTTGAAGGTAAGCAGCCGATCAACGACTCGATTTTCTCTTGGGAGCTCCAGTAGAGGGTGAACTCGTCCTTGAATTCGTCCCAGGTTTCCAATCCCGCCGCGGACACCAAGTGCTTCTGCACCATGCGTTCCTTCTTGAACTGGCTTATCATCAGGCCCCCCTCTTTTACTGACAAGTCCTTGTTAATAATCTGGCGCAGATAAGTGTCCACCTTGTCGAACTCCGCCTCCCCCGCCAAGCCGCCCAAGTTAATCCAGAACGTCATACCCATGGATTTGGCATTGTGGAGAAACTGAGCTTCTTCCACCAAAATGCCTGCCCCTCTAGACGAGCCCGCTCCGTGGTCCCCGCCTCCTCGTTGCACCTCGTCTTCTATCTGTAAGTAAAAAAAACATTTTTAGCATGTCTTAAAATATAGAAAAGGATGCTTTGGGAGGGAGAGCACTGTTTGAAGCAGAAGTAAAAAGTAATTTACCTGTCGGTTGGAGGTGCCCTTTTTGCCAGATTTCTTGGCGGGTCCCTTAGCGGGCGAAGATGAGGCCTTGCGCTTTTTGGTCTTCGAAGCCAAAGGGTTTTTCATGCCCTTCAGGTCAAACCTTCTGTAAGCCTCCATGATGCTAACGCAGAGGGCCCACGTCTGCGGCCGGAAATTGGCAATTGTCCAGTGCATGAAGTAGTGGTTGATTTGCACGCCGCCGAGCACTTGATGCTTGGACATCGCTACTTCCTTCACATGCGTCTCCATCGACTTGTTCAAGTGAGACATTACGGGGTACCAATCTGTGACCCGATCGAGGTGAGCGTCGATGTCATCGTTCAGCACCGTCAACGTCACCTCTACCACAGGGTCTCCCTCAGGGTTTTCCTCGTTCTCAAACGTCCCCCGTTTCTCCATGTACTGGAATCCCTGGGGATATTTCTCGGGATCCGGGACTGAAAATCCATGCTCTGATTCGAATTCCGCCATTTTTCTCACCAGCCCTCCGTCCTCGTAATGCCCAGGTTGATAAGGGGTACCCCGTTCGGTGTCCTCGGGGACGCTGGCGACGAACTCGGAGATCAACGCTTCTCGGTAAACCTTGTACACGACCCCATGCTTTTCGAAAAGGGGCGAACGAAGCCCTTGCATGAACTGAGTGTTGTCTTTGCCTTTCTGCTTCTGGTCGATCATGTTTTGCATCTCGCCTAAGAACCGAATCATGTCAGGCGTGAGACCGATGTAGATCTTGCTCTCGAAGTACTTAAAGGCTATCTCCGCCGGGATTTCCTCGTGACACTCGTCGGTGGCTTGATAACAGTGCTGGTGCCCAAAAACCTTGCCGCTGTATCCTCCGCTCAGAGCTTTTTTCAGGGAGAATTCGGCACGGGTTTTGACATCGTCGATCGCAACAAGACCCGCATTAAAAGGGGCCCACGGGTTCTCCTTCCTGCTGGACTTGATCTCGTTCACCCAGCCCCTCTCTTGATCCCGGCATGCCTCGTACCCCGTCGCGTGGTACAGGCATTTGATGGGGAGACGAAACACACTCCCTTGCTCCGCCGCCTCGTCGAAATCCATCGGATTCGGCCACCGGTGCTCCATCTCGATTTGCTTGCACAGCTCTGCTTTCTCCTCATATTCCATCTTCGATGCATGCTCCACTTTCAGCTTAGCGTGCCACCCACATGCAGCCACCTCGGCCGCCTTCCTTGCCTCAGATGGGGTGGCCACTTGAGACATATCCACATTAGCGCCCGCTCCAGTATACGCTCTGGAGCCACCAGGTCCTTGAAGGGCGCGTTCGGCAGCACGCTGCACATCCGTTCTCCTGGCAGCCTGGGACAAGACGAAACTGTTCATTAGCTAATGAACGCCTTCCGCCCCGGTCCAGGCTCAGGGCGCGCGTTTCGAGGAGGAAAGCGTTCATTAGCTAATGAACGCCTTCCGCCCCGGTCCAGGCTCAGGGCGCGCGTTTCAAGGCGGAAAGCGTTCATTAGCTAATGAACGCTTTCCGACCAGGGACAGGCTCAAGGCGCGCGTTTCGAGGCGGAAAGCGTTCATTAGCTAATGAACGCCTTCCGCCCCGGTACAGGCTCAAGGCGCGCGTTTCGAGGCGGAAAGCGTTCATTAGCTAATGAACGCCTTCCGCCCCGGTACAGGCTCAAGGCGCGCGTTTCGAGGCGGAAAGCGTTCATTAACTAATGAACGCCTTCCGCCCCGGTACAGGCTCAAGGCGCGCGTTTCGAGGCGGAAAGCGTTCATTAGCTAATGAACGCCTTCCACCCCGGTACAGGCTCAAGGCGCGCGTTTCGAGGCGGAAAGCGTTCATTAGCTAATGAACGCTTTCCGACCAGGGACAGGCTCAAGGCGCGCGTTTCGAGGCGAAAAGCGTTCATTAGCTAATGAACGCTTTCCGACCAGGGACAGGCTCAAGGCGCGAAAGGGACGTACCGAAGCCTGTACAACAGGTAACTCGCCACCAAGGCCGAGGTCATCAGGCACTGGCGCTGGCCTCCTATTTTGCCAGAAAGCAGCTGTAATCGACGATTTCCACGCCGTGTTTACATAGCTCGCTATATAGAATGCCTTGCTTTTTTGTTGTTCTTCTGCCCTACTTTTTAAATTTTGAAAAGCCGAAAGCCGATTCGTGTGCCTAGGACAGCTCAGGTCTACCTCAAAGTCATCGCTGTCCAGTTCGATCACAGTGTGCTTGTTGTTCCTAATGGCGACGAAATACAAAATTGGACGCTGGCCTTCAATTATACTGTACGCAACGCGTTTTTCCGGAAGAAGGCTACCTTCTTCTACAGTCGTAGAGATGTATTGGGGAAAACTGTACATCATTTCGTCAAGCTCGTTTTGGTCATTTGAGTGAATTATTATTCGCAAGGTGTCTGCAGGATTGTCGGTTTCTAGCGTTCTAACAATGCTCCACTTGTGGCCAAGATACAACTGGAAAGTATGATGTTCCCTCAGTGCTTGAAATGTTTCTGCTGTCGTCATCCTGAAATGAGAGAAATTGGCTGTCAACTGTGAAAGGGGTGTGTGTGAAGGAACTTTGAAAAAGTGATGTATCTTTAGCAAAATTGTGTAAGTCATTTCTGGCGGCTGAAAATGACATGTCAAATATCGATGACGATTTCCGTCAAAAATGACATCTGCTGTCGCTTTCTGATTCGGTCTGTTCAGATCAAGGATATGATTTTAAGATATGCTGGTGTCATTTGCGCTGAAATCGAGAATCGATCGATTCAGTAAGATAGAAATATTCCGTTGACTCGCAAGTTCATATCATTTTCAGAACGAAAAAAACGGCTTCATAAGCTAATGACGGCTAATTTTGACGAAAATATGTTTTCTATTCCTTTTGATGAGGGTTGCGAGATTATCTGCAAACCGTGCCCGGGAATAATTATTGAAGATTCCATGGAAATAGGGGCTGACTTTTTCAATCATGAGCCAATTCCAAGCACAGCCCCAAGCGCGAATACGCAATTGGTTCTTTGGAACGCGCCTTTGACGTGTAGATCGGAAGTTAGCTCTAATTCTTCACGCGTTTCCGGGTCACGCGCTTTGCGCGAAATTGACTTACAAGAGATAAAAAGCAGACTTGATACAGAATTTTCAGAGACAAGTTTGGACTTGAGTAATGAAGACCCTCTTGTTTGTTTAAATGGTGAAGTAAACAAGCAGATTGTCGTGCGCAAACCGTACGAATCCGACATACGCAAGAAACAATATACAGGCGTAATTAGTATTAAGCAGCGACGTTTGCAGGCTGACAGTATATCAATGGCAGAAACAATTAAGTGCAATTGCAAGTCGCACTGCTGTCTATCTTTCTCATCCGCATATATTCAGTCTTTTCGCGAAAATATTTTCAGTATGTCGCAAAAAGATAGAAAGGAATACTTTATCAAAGACTTGCTAAAAAACAGCTTTCGATCTGAGGACAAGTTCGACTTCAAATACTTTTTGGGCAAGAAGCAGGTATGTTTTTTTTTGAACTCGTTCATTAGCTAATGAACGGCCTCTGGCCAAAGCGCGACTCACAATTAGACACTTTGGCTGCGGGAACCGTTCATTAGCTAATGAACGGCCTCTGGCCAAAGCGCGACTCACAATTAGACACTTTGGCTGCGGGAACCGTTCATTAGCTAATGAACGGCCTCTGGCCAAAGCGCGACTCACAATTAGACACTTTGGCTGCGGGAACCGTTCATTAGCTAATGAACGGCCTCTGGCCAAAGCGCGACTCACAATTAGACACTTTGGCTACGGGAACCGTTCATTAGCTAATGAACGGCCTCTGGCCAAAGCGCGACTCACAATTAGACACTTTGGCTACGGGAACCGTTCATTAGCTAATGAACGGCCTCTGGCCAAAGCGCGACTCACAATTAGACACTTTGGCTGCGGGAACCGTTCATTAGCTAATGAACGGCCTCTGGCCAAAGCGCGACTCACAATTAGACACTTTGGCTACGGGAACCGTTCATTAGCTAATAAACGGCCTCTGGCCAAAGCGCGACTCACAATTAGACACTTTGGTTGCGGGAACCGTTCATTAGCTAATGAACGGCCTCTGGCCAAAGCGCGACTCGTAATTAGACACTTTGGCTGCGGGAACCGTTCATTAGCTAATGAACGGCCTCTGGCCAAAGCGCGACTCACAATTAGACACTTTGGCTGCGGGAACCGTTCATTATCTAATGAACGGCCTCTGGTCAAAGCGCGACTCACAATTAGACACTTTAGCTGCGGGAACCGTTCATTAGCTAATGAACGGCCTCTGGTCAAAGCGAAATTTTTCCTTGGACCTTAATAATTTTTGGACCTTAATAATTTTTGAGTGACGGTTTTTTTTTTTGTAACAGGTGTGCTTTAAGTTCTACTATATGGCTTACGGCATCAGCTACGGGTATCTTCACGACTGTCGGACACGCGTGCTCGAGGGCCGACACACGTTTGTTCATGGATTGACGTACGAGGAGGACAACCGTAAGATTTCTCTGAAACGCGAGTCGGTCGTCGCCTGGCTCAAGAAATACGCCGACGAATACGGACAACACCAACCTGACAAAGAACCGATTCATCTTTCGGATGGATTGACCATCGAAGAGCTGTGGGACGAGTACAACGAGGGCTTGCAAGAGAATGAGGAGAGGAAAAATGCTCTCTCAGTTACTTCTACAAAATATTTGACGAAGATTGCAGGAAGTGGCTCAAGATTCCATCGACGAACCGATTTTCTCAGTGCGATGTTTGCGCGTCCTTCAAGTTATTGAAGGAAGGCTTAACCAAATCTCAAAAAGGTGAATATTCATGAATAGCTTTGTGATGTGTTTATATGCTTATGTAATTTGTTCACTGACCCAAATTTGTGTATCTTGCACAGCGCAATACAACGGGCCTCTCAACAAACATCATGCAATCGCACGAGCGGAGCGCCAGAAGTTCTACAAACATGGTCGTAAAGCGAATATGACCAAGAGCATTACCATGAACAAAACTTGGCATAAGTATGCCTCGGTGATCATCGATGGCATGACGCAGTGGACCACCCGACTGCCACACTTTCGACGTATCCCTAAACATCTGGACTCTAAGGACTTCCTTGACGTGCACAACATGGGGAGCATGATCGAGAACGTGGGCCGCTTCATGGATTTCAACTACGCCAACTTCAAGGACGATGCGAACTTCCTTGTCAACGTTTTGCACCGGGATATCCTCCGCATTCAAGAGCATCGACGCAACGGGGACGGGGAAAATTCATACCCGATGCCGGAAGTATTGTATGTACAGCTTGACAATGTGAGCACCAACAAGAGCAAGTTGATGTTGGCATACGCAGCTTGGCTGGTGCACACGGACGTCTTTCGCAAGGTGAAACTCAACTTTCTGTTGGTGGGACATACGCACGAGAACATTGACCAGATGTTTTCACGCTTCTCCGTGCGTCTACGACGCAAGCAAGCTTGGACGCTCGACGAGATGATAGAGGTCGCACAAGAATGCTTTACGGATGGTGTAATATGCGAGCACACCGAGAAGATCTTCGACTTCAGCTCTTGGTTTGATGGTCACGTCTTCGATTGCCACAATATTTTGGCACAGCAGGCTTTCAAGTTCAAGAAGAACGAGCACGGCGAAGTGGGCATGCAGTACAAACAGTATTCCATTTCACCCAAATGGTTACCCGAGACTCCATTGCCAAAGCTTGTTTCTACACCCCCTGTCGCGGGGCCTGGATACATCAAGCCGATTCCTTTTACCGAAGAAGGCATCGAAAAGCTTGAGCATACCTTACAGGCGTTGAAGGACATTTTGGGCACAAAGCTCACGGAGGTGCACGAAAAGTTTTGGCGCGAGGATGTCATCGAGAAACAGCGCCACCTAACTGCTGGTGGAGAATGTCAAGCGCCCGCGATACCCTTCCAGCATCCCGAGAAAATCGCCATCGAGCGCAATACCACCTTGGTTCGACTGATAGAGGCGCCCGCGTTGGCGATAGAAGCTGCCGAGGCTGCCGCCGTCCCCGCTATACCGGTGCGCATCCAACGCCGAATTGATCGAGCGCCGATAGAAGTGTACAACGGTAAACGGAAACACCAAGGTCGAGCCCAAAAGCGAGCAGAGCAGTACGTGGACAACGCCCAGTGGGAGGTCACCTACGGCCAGATGACAGTCGGCAGCTTTGCAGTGGCTCTCGCGGTGGAATCTGAAAACGACAAGTTCGCTTTCCGCGTACAACTGAGGCGAAGCGAATGGTCGGATCCGTTGTACTTGGTGAAGGTGGAGGCGCGCTATCCGTCAACTCAACAGCTGCTATATCGCTATTTCCAACCCAAAAAGCACACCGACACCAAGAAGAAGCACCTCGGCAAGCAGCTTGCGAGTCACCCAGGAGCTTTCGCAGCGCCACCGGGGCACCGACCGTCTACCGAGACTTTCGATAAGAATGAAATAGTGCTGGCATGGAATGTGGATGCGAATGACCCCGAACGGAGTATACCGAACGAGCAATACGCGCGGATAGTCGTCGCTTTGCTTGCACAACAATCCAAACGCACGCGCAAGGACCTAGGTGACTTGAATGAATCGGATGATTCCGATGAAGACGAAGCTTTTGATAATTGCGTAGCGGTAGCGGTAGCACCTGAAGTGGACGCGTAAAGCAAGACGAAAAAAAAACATGTAAATAATATGTGTATAACGTGTATATAGATTCTGAGTCAAAAGTTCTGTGTGTTTTCACTCCTCCTAGATTTCGAAAAAGTGCATTTGACCTCAATTTTGTACCATAAAAACCATTAAATCTAATGCACAACCTGCACTTGCATGTTCTTGACTGTTAAAATGCGGCTTTTTAAGCCTATCATGAGGTAAATAAGGCAATATCATTTTCACATGAGAATATCATTTTCATCGAATAGTGTGTTGCATGGAAGATTGTTTTTTGGCCCGCAGAAGGGCAGACGGATCTTTGTTAGGCTCCGTAGAGAGTAGGCTGCGGCATTGCACCTGTGCAGTACTGACTGTTTTGGCAGAGGCTAGCAACAGTTATCCCTCATGGGGGCCTGCGAAGGACCCTCATGCTAGTTCCTGCTTTGAGTGTTGTACAGTAGGCTTAACTGGGTGTTGGCGCATTGCCGACATACCTGACTTGCGATGAGCAGGTATCCTGTAGCTTTGGAGGGTTTCAGCCCCAGCTAAGTATTTGAACCGTAGCCTAACTCTGAGTGAGAGAGCCGGATATTTTATGTCTCGTGGTGTCGGGAGTGTGGGTACCCCTTGGGATAGCATCCGTGAGAGGTGGGACCTTGTGGGTACCGATTTGGGCTAGGGTAGTACAGGGTAGTCGTATGTCATTATAATTTCCACACGCAGTGCAGCGGCCGAGTTTCCATTACAAATGTGTCATTTGTCGGCTCTGTAGCCGTAGCCGATTAGAAAACCTCTGCTATTTATGTTCTAGGACCAAAGCAAATTACCTTACGCTTACTTACTTACTTACTTACTTACTTAAACAACCAAAAATCGAATCCCAACGCGCCAACGGGTGACACGAACAAATGTCCGATCTGACGATCACCAAACGATAACGATGACACCGCCAGGTCCGCCTCTGTTTGTATTCTTTCACTGTTTGTATTCTTTCACTGTTTTGTATTCCATGTATAAATACAAAATACGGTCTTCAAGGTAGGGTATTATTATATGACTTATATATCACATAACTTATTATTATAGGCCTTAGTGTGTCACTGTATCGGATTCATACTCGACGTCGAGGGCAGAAGAAAGATCGCAGAATCCTTTTATAATTAATAATACTATTTTACTTCGAACTTCGTCAACTTCGAACTTTATCTCTCATCCGGTGCTCTCCCGTCGCGTGTCCCGTCCGTCTCGACGACCAAATTCTAATTCACAGCCAACACAGAATTGTGCGATGCTTCTCCCTCCTGCGAAATCCTGTGAAAGCTAAAGATAATTTTGGGTTCACCTACATGTTAAATGCGTTGGTCGCATTCTGGGACGCTTCTCAGGCATAAATACCGTACATAATGAAGGTGCAGTTCACGGTGCAGCTCATTTTCCTTGTGGGGTTCACAGCCAGAGCTCAGTCAGATGTTGACCTCGACTCGTACGGAGTCCAATTAGCGGACGAGAATGATTATAATCCTTTTGACAATGACTACTTCGATGAAGCTTGCAGTATCGAGGACAACCTCGACTGTGGTGACCACGGTTTGCAGTGCACCCGCTGCGTTGGGGAACTCTGTAATGGGAACTACACGTGCCAATGGTGCCAAATGGTGCTTTGCCTCTCTCAAGCTTGTCTTTTTTCTCCCTATCACATGCTGCGTCTTGTGAAATTTTTTCGTGCCAAACCAAAATTATCATATTGGATGGAACTGCTGCTCGCATTGCGATAGGTGGGTACAGAGATGTTCATACCCTCAGCGTGCTCTTTTAATCAAGATTATTTTCCCCTCTGCACGATTGGTCCGATAATCGGCCCCGCGTAAGGGCTTTTCCATACCGGCTAGGTCCGATTGGCTCTACATTTCGTTGTTACTAGCTCGACCGCGTCTTGCCCTGAAAATGCTTCGGTACTGGTGCACTCCAGGGCGATTACTGCCCACAAGGCTCTTACAACTATGAGCAGAACAGTTCCAAATTCATATGCCCTGAAGGATTTCACTGCCCGAACCCAACGAAAAAGAGGCTGTGCACCCCCGGCTGGTTCTGCCTTTCAGGTCCGCCTGCCCGGCAGGGCTGCCTTGTCTGGTTCTGCCTTTTACGTTCGTCTACAGTGATCGTGGGGGTAGGTTTTCTAGTTCGAAGCTCACAAAATAAGTCATAAAACACTGTGACTAAGTGCTTCGGACCGAGAGAACACCAAGGCAGTGGTATCCAGTTCGCAAAGCAGTTCCATATACGAGCATTCGCATGCTCTCGGCGTTCACGGAATGGAAACCACTCTGCTACCGGCGGAGTCGGCTTTCACGGAATGGAAACCACTCTGGTCTGAACCCCTAAAGTTATCAGAGAGCGCCCTGCCCCTGTTCTCCCTTGAGCAGCCGGAAGCCAGAAAAACTGACAGAACCACCTTCGCTGTCCTTCTCGGCGGCAGGCACCTTCGTCAACATAGGTGGGATTTTCGACTGCCAGAATGGCACGGGCTTCTACTGCCCCGAGGGATCCACTAACAACGTCACCGCCTGCCCCGCGGGCTACTACTGCCCGACCTCTACGCAGAAGATCGAGTGCCCAGAGAATCACTTCTGCAAGGAATACACGGTGCTCTGCCCACACGCGACAAGCCTTGAAGCTCATAATTTGACGGGCGCCACTACAACAGTATCACTTCGACTTGCTTGTGCTCTCTTTTGTTGGTCTGCTCGCTTTTGGAAGTATGGAAGGCCGCATCCCTCTCACAACAACCGGTGGAGGGCTCGGACGGCACGCGCACGCGACAGGGCCAGTGCTCTCTGAAGCAGGCGCCGTTCGCTGCTCATGCCCGTGCACTGTGGGGAATGTAAGAACTTGGTTTGCAAGTCAAGGCTGGGGATTCGTGGCATCGAACACGATTGAACAGCGTCTTCACTGTCTCGTCTACTTTTATCGCTTGTGTTTTGTGCACAGTCTTGAGCAAAGCCTCACGATCGTCAACTGCGTGATAGAGCCTCTTTCTGTATTCTTATCTACGTGATACTGCCGCTCTTACTTTGAACTTGATAGTGTCAGTTGCTTTTTTGTAAATCGCATCGCGCTTTGCCGCGATAGCGGCGAGCAGTCACTGTTGGTCACTGCGCGATAACGCCGCTTTCTGTAATGTAAACCGCGGGATAGTTCCGCGTGCACTCTTGTTAACTGCGCGATAATGCCGCTTTCTGTAATGTAAACCGCGGGATAGTTCCGCGTGCACTCTTGTTAACTGCGCGATAATGCCGCTTTCTGTAATGTAAACCGCGGGATAGTTCCGCGTGCACTCTGTTCACTGCGCGATAATGCGCTTTCTGTAATGTAAACCGCGGGATAGTTCCGCGTGCACTCTTGTTCACTGCGCGGTAATGCCGCTTTCTGTAATGTAAACCGCGGGATAGTTCCGCGTGCACTCTTGTTCACTGCGCGGTGATGCCGCTTTCTGTAATGTAAACCGCGGGATAGTTCCGCGTGCACTCATGTTCACTGCGCGGTAATGCCGCTTGCAAACTACGTGATAGCGCGCCGTGCACTCATGTTCACGGCGCGGTAATGCCGCTTGCAAACTACGTGATGGCGCGCCGTGCACTCTTGTTCACTGCGCGGTAATGCCGCTTGCAAACTACGTGATAGCGCGCCGTGCACTCTTGTTCACGGGGTG